>VSMD01095598.1:0-31808 GCA_008750895.1 Mirza zaza
AGGGACTCTCGCCTTAGAACACACCAACCTGAAAAGCACCACAAATAATACAAATAATAAATCCATGGAAACACACACACACATACACAAACACACACATGCACACCAGTCTTTCAGTCTAATTTTCATTTTGTAGATGAAGAAAGTGAAAGATAAAAGGGTCAAATAGTACTTCAAAGTGATAAATCTAATTATAAATAATGAGAGAGAGAAGTGGGGGGAGAAAGAGAAAGAGAACAATGTATACTGAATGCCTGTCCTATTAGCAGGCACTGTACTTATATGGGTCCCCTAACACTCAGAATGGCACTCTTTCTGTTATTCCAAAGAACAGGGTAAATGGACTGGAGACCATATTAGTTAGTGGATCAGGCTCCTAGAAGAATATACAAGTCATGGAAAAAGAGAGAAAATACAAGGGAATTGCTACGTGACAAAAGACAGTTTACATGGATCCCCAAATGGGCTGAGTGTAGTTCAAACTCTTACGGTCCAAGTTCTATTTTTGTTCCTGAAGTTTGTGTCCAAATTTGATAAATGTTGAGAGGGATAGAGGCTTAGTGTCCATATTCATTACCAGGACAACATCCTGCACAAGGACAGAGTTACATTTTTCCTTGCTACCTCAGCAAGAACACTTGAGATGCTCCAGCATCAAAGTGCTTATTAACAACAAAAACATCAGGCGCCGCGACAGAGGACACGTGGAACATCAGCGTCTCTTATTCTATAAATATTCTAGCCACAAAATTCAGCTCTGAAACAGATCACAGGGCTTTCTTTTTAAATCACACTGTTTATGCCTCCTCATAAATGAAGTGGAAAAATCGAACAAATGAGGAACAAAAGACATACGCTATCATATTATGCAGGCATAAAGGTGGGTGGCATTTCCATGCTGTCTGTAGTTTAAACTGAAATGAGAACAGTTCAGGTAAATCTCGTGGTTGAAGCAGTATTAGAATAGAACTGTGTTTCTTAAATTTTATTGTACGTAACAATCATCTAAGGATCTTGTTAAAATGCAGATTCTGATTCAGTAAACTTGGTTTGAGACTGAGAGTCTGCATTTCTGGCAAGCCCCCAGGTGATGCCGATGCTGCAGTTTTGTAGACCACACTTTGAATAGCAAGGGAATTGACCACCATTCCCTGGGTGATAGCTACAAAATACTCAGCCTGCATCATCCCTCATTGGAATGGCAGTGTTAAATTTTCACTGTTAACTTTTCATATTGCTAAATTCTCTAATTCAGTAAATCTGAGCTCTGCAAAAATTTAAGTACCCCTAGGAGGAATAAGCTCTTGAGAGTGAGGGGCATTCTAATCCCACCATTTAGATTTCATTATTTTGACCAACAAGACATTTTTACTTCATGTTTATGGCTACAAAATTACTTAAGTCAAATTAGACAGGCATTAAAGAATTTTCATAAAGAATTTTCCAAAATCACCTGCATTTAGCCAAGTTGATTTCCTTATCAATTTTTAATACATGCATCAAAGCATTTTAATTTTACTTTTATTGAAATTATTTTCTGTGCCAGTTATTTTCCATGCAAACTTTACAAATTACATTTTTTTTTCTAGCCCATATCAAATTTTATCATTGTAAATTTCCTTTGGTGGCTATTACTTTAACACATCCAGATTTCTGGGGCAAAAATATTTCCGTTCTAAACTTGATGTATATTTTTTTATTCTTCTGGAAACTTTATAATGTGTTGCTTTAGTTGTCATCAAAAATTTATTTGTGTTGACTAATTTGTGCGCAAATATGAATTTTATAAAAGACAGGGAGCTTGCATTTATTTCTCAGAACAAATGGCCTAAGATGGAAAAGGCCACTGGATCTGGGCACAAAATATGGTCATCCTCAATGAGTTTTGAGTATAAAAGGCTACTGAGATGAAAGAATGAGTTCCCAGAGTATGCAGAGCAAGGGAAGTCTAGCAGAGGGAATAAAAATTTCAGAGGAAAATGAAATATATTGGAATGAAGAAAATATTTACTCACTATCCAATAAAACATATCATCCACCCTACAAATGCTATTGATAAGTGAAATTAATTCTTTGTCATTCCTGCAGTGTATAGGTTCTTTTCTTTTCATTTCCAATAATTACCCATATGCATTTAAGAGGGCTAATGTAATTTTATAAACAACGCCACAGATCCCATTAACTCAAAAAAGCCCATAATTTCACAATGATATTATCTGTGAATTTTGCTTTCAGTCCATAAAATGAAAAATTGAACTTTCAATTTCTATTCTTCAATAAAATACAATTCTGGAATTAATCTTTAGACCTCACTGAAGCACCTACATCTACAGTGATCATCTTCTTCTACTACTATTCTCTAGTGGAATGGTCTATATGAAACATTTGAAAATGGATCATAGAACTATATTTTGAATTTTTTAAAAAATGTATCTATGGGATGTATATACTCTATATTTTTCTGATTTTTGTTTATGCTCTCTTCACAACAGAAAAGTCTCTTTGAATTTAGATTAAATAACGAAGTCAAAATGACTCAATGCTTTCTCATAGAATCTTGCATTTTCAAAAAAATAAAATTTTGTGAATCCATTATGTGCATACAGATTAGTGATCATCTGTTTCCTCCTTTCTCCCCTCAAATTTGCATCTCTCTATCTCACATGATCATAATCTACATGTGTGATATTTCTAGGAGGTAGAGACATTATTTGGAAGATGAGATGATGCTATGCATGAGAAAATCCCTCACATGCAGTATGACTTCAGGCTCTTCTATCATACAACATACATATCCTGGTCTAAAGAACAGCCTATGATCAATCAATACATTCCCATAAGCTCACATTTTTTCATTCTCATTTTCCATCCCAAAATATGAATAGCAAATCAATGCTAGATTTTATTTTTTCTCAAAGGCAACATGAAAGCAAATGACTATTCTGCTACCAAATATCTTTCAATAAAACAATTTTCCAAATTTTTCAGACATTTTCATTATGGTTCCCCATTATAAGGCAGGTTTTATATCTCTAAACAAAAAATATGAGTTTGAAAACAAATTCTGGAGTAAGCATAAAATGCTACAAAAATTAAAAGTATAAAATGATCATGAAAATTTAATTAATGACATTCCTTGAGGTCAGCGGCATTCTAAGTGATCAACCTCTTACATATCATAGACATTGGAATAATGTGTATTGCTATAGTTGGTACAATTTTTCAGGAGATCTAATGCCATATATTCCACTTAAAGGAATTTGGTAAACTTATTTGCATTTTTGAATGTTTCAGACATGTTTAACATTTCTTAATTACTTGCCCTGATTTCTTTATGTTTCTTTGCAATTATGATTGTAAAGGCAATCAACAGTGCTTGAGTGTTTGAGGAAAAAAGAAAGAAAGACTGAAAATTTATCAGGAAGATCATATCTGGCATTTCTATGCGAAAGGTCTAGTCATAAATCAGGCAACATTTCTATGTTAAAATGGTGTTATCAATTAATTTACTCATGTCTTTGCAATGCTTTAGATGTGAAAAAATAGTCTACATCACACTTTAGGACTTTACTTGTTACATAGCATCAGGTAGTTAGTGTGGCTAATGGAAGGTCAAATTGCAATTCTGCATTTTATTACTGAAGCTTTAGTACTACTTAGCATAGCTCACATTTAAGTAGTTACTTCCCATCTTTTTTTTTTTGCTCTACCTATTGATGACATCTGAAACACTGATGTCACTCACTGGATCCTCCTAGACATGGGGACCTGGTAGTCTCTAAGAGGATGCTTTTAAATATTTCAGTCAGCAGCAGCAGCTCTATGTTCTATGGTTTTAAAGAGTCCCTGTATTTCTCTACAAACACATATGATAAAATTAACTTATCAATTCATCAAATAAAACATTATATACCATTTTAGATATAAACATTTATACCATGTTAAGAGGGTGACTGACTATGACAGAACTGTCTGAAGGGAGCTAGGACCAGGAGGAGACACTGTAAGAGAAAAAAATACCCTGACTTCTCCCTTGCTTCAGTCTTTTATTCTTCTGCCAGCGCCTCCAATTGGTCAAATGTACTGGCAGAGCTAGTTGGCAGAGGAGTCTGGGAAATGTCGATTGCAAGGATAAAGAGCAAAATAGTTCCGAAGGCCAAAAAGGAGCTGACTGCACACATGATGCACTCTCACGTGGTGCTCTCTTCAGAGGACCCCTGAATTCAGCTTTCCTGGGGCCCTTTTTAGTGCCTCTCCTCTCTTGTGGCATTATAGGTGTTAGAATAGTGCTGGGCACACAGTCAGTGCTCAAAGCATTTATGATGTGAGTTGTTCATATGGTAACTTCCTTAATCCTACAAGAACCCTGTGAAGTAAGCAAAACTATTATCCCGATATTCCAGATGGAGAAATCAAGGCACAGCATTTCCCCCAATATCACACAGGAAGTGGCAGAACCTGAATTCAAATCCAGACTAAATAGCTCCAATGTCCACTCTCCTAACTACCACCCGCTACTGCCTTGTAAGGTTCCTTCCTCATTCACTGAGTATTCAGGGCTGGACACTGTAGCAGGTGCTCATTAAATACTTTTGTGGAAAAGAAAACTGAGTTTCTGATTATAATATTATTTACTAGTCACTTAGATT
Organism: Mirza zaza; assembly: GCA_008750895.1. Lineage (NCBI taxonomy): Eukaryota > Metazoa > Chordata > Mammalia > Primates > Cheirogaleidae > Mirza > Mirza zaza. The sequence continues at coordinate 4,650 of VSMD01095598.1, forward strand.
CTTAAACTTTTATAACCACTTGGGTTCGTTTTGCAAACTGCTTTTGTTGTTTTTCATGTTTCAGTGGTCTCATCTCCCATAGTCTGGCTATTCATTTTTATGCTTTTTCACCTTTATAGCTGAATGTTTTGTTTGGAAGGCAGCATTCACAGGGAGTCCATTAATAAAATAGTAATCATCATGTTGAAAATCTGGAAGCCAGGCAAGGCAAGGAATGGTTGAGAAAACCACATGGCATGAAAACGGATGAGGGAGGGAAGGAGGAAGGAATAATAGGTAGGAGGAAATGAAAGAGAGAGAATGAGAGAGAGAAAGGGTGACATGAGGGGATTGGATGCTATGGGTTGGGAACATATTAGCTACCTACAAATATTAGATGAGTCATATTAGACTTATTGTGTTTGCTCTAAAGAGATGAAACACGGCCTAAATGTGGAAATTATAAGGAGGCAGAGTTTTAAGTTGCCTAACAATTTTTATATTAATATAAGTGACACCTCTATTATTGGAAATGCCCAAAAAAGAGGCTGAAGAAAATCCTCAGAACTGCTTAGAAGACCAAAAATAAGCCAGATCACTGCTTCTCAAACTTCAACTGTCTCATAAAACACTTGGGCTATTGCTAAAAGGCATATCTGACTCCACAGTTATGGGATAGGGCCTAAGATTACACATTTCTAACAACCTCCCAGTGGATGGCCATGCTGCTCCTGTGTGGATCATACTTTCAGTAGTTAAGGACTTCCTTAAGGTGCCTTTTTCACTGCAAATATTGAGTGTTCTCTCTGGTAGCTGGTGGAATAAAAGAAATAAAGAAAATCACAAGAGTCAGCTACACCATGCGTTCGAATTTCATTGATAAAATAGCTAAACCATCCTGTCTTTTAGAGGCAGAAAATAGCTGGAAAACAACACTTCAGAGATAATAGCATAAGCACTGGGATAATGATACTAAAATGCCCTCAAAGAAAATTGGCAGCAGTTTCAGATTCATACCCAGTGTGGACAACTGTGAGGATCCTGAAACTGAATGTAACCCCTAATATTGAAATTGGACCCTGCCAGCTAATAGCATGTTCACACAAGCCTGTGTTTAAGGGACAAAGATTGGAGATTTGAAGAACTCCTCGATGAGACGAGGCTCTGAATGCGTTGTACCATTGGGCGGTGGTGGGAGTGGAATTACAGAGGAGTACACTGAGCTGCTCTGTCTTCCTTTTGACCTTTGGACTCAAGCAAACCCAAAGAGGAAAGAGAATTGGCATCTTGGTTGCATCCCATGCTACTTTTAATCAGCTGCAAGATTGTGCTGCCCTTGAGAACACTGCTCCCTATTCTGTGTGAACAGCTTGACCGAGGGCCAGCTGAAGGGATGTCAGTCGGTCAACAGGAAGTGAGTGTGGACAAAAGGTCCAAGTTTAGGAATGCCTCCCTGGATTTTATTTTGATACAAGCCTAGTCAAACTCAGTTCTCGAGGCCAGAGCTAGAATTAAAAAAAAAAATGTGCTCACAGGCTAATTGTGGGCTTCCCCCCTCCCATTTTTAAAGGCATAGTCCCCAATAATACAGTCATATGCAGAGAAAAGCCAACTGGAGGAAAAGCCAAAAGGCAAGAAAGCAGTATGAATTTCTTAATTAAATGTGCATTCCCAGTTACTGTTAAAATATGTTTCTTAATGTTTTTCTCACTACAAACAATGTATTCTTCAAATGCTTTCTTCTGCTCTTTGTGGTCACCAGGGGTCATTCTTAAGAATGTAAAGGGAGCCATTCATATCTTCCATGCCACGAGGTTTTGTGAAATCAGCGTGCAGCCTGTGCATAGAAGAGTATCATCACTGCTTAGGCATCATAAGGAGCAACTGCACTGCCTTCATTGCCACATGCTTTCATGTTGCACAGCATTGAATTTCTTTGAAATATTAGCAGGTTTTGTAGCTAGATAGGAGTTCAAATCCCCTTTCTGCTACTTACTAGGTGTGGTACATGAGCCTGAGTTTCCTCCTCTTGACATTAGACATGATAATGGTTGAAAAAGAATCGGGTAGCTAAAAAGAATACAAAGTAAATATATTGGAAAATTGTATCAGAAAGCTCGTAGGGTTGTCCTGGATATTTTGAAAAGATCCCCACTCTACGGTTTTGCCTCCAAAAAGACAGGATGGTTTAGCTATTTTATCAATGAAATTTGAACATGTCATGTAGATGACTCTTTTGTGATTTTCTTTATTTCTTTAATTCCGTCTCTTTATGGTTAATGGGGCAAAAATTTAGTTAGCTACAATAAACAATATTTGATAGCACAAAAAAGTGACTACAATCAATAATAAGTTAGGGTATCCTTTAAAATAACTAAAAGAGTGAGATTGGAACGTCCCTAACCCAAAGAACTGATAAATGCCTGAGGTGATGGATAGCCCAATTACTCTGATTCGATTCATTCACATTGTATGCCTCTATCAAAACATCACATGTACCCTATAAATAAATACAATTATGTACCCATAATAATTAAAAATTAAGATTTTTTTTTTTAAAATAAAAAAGATCATGTATGTAAAACTTCTGAAGTATAGTAAGTCATCACTAGCAGACTGATAACAGAAACTAGCTGTTGTAAGACTGTTTGTCTCATTAACTTGCCAGGAATCCAACTGATTCTTTTCCCAAGAATGAGAGGTGGCTTTTATTACAATATCACTTCCCTAGGTAATATTGGAGACATCTAAATAAGATATTCTTGGCTATTTGACTGTGTGGATGCTGCCTTCCAAATAAAACATTCAGCTGTCAAGGTGAAAAAGTATAAAAATGAATAGCCAGACTGTGGGAGATGAGACCATTGAAACATGAAGAACAACAACAAAAGCAGTTTGCGAAACAAACTCAAGTGATTATAAAAGGTTAAGAATCTAAATGGCTAGTACATAATATTAAAATCAGAAATTCAGTTGTTTTTATTTCAAACAAGTATTTAATGAGCACTTGCTACAGTGTCCAGCCCTGGATACTCAGTGAATGAGGAAGGAATCTTATGAGGCAGTAGTGGGCGGTAGTTAGGAGGATGGACATTGGAGCTATTTAGTCTGGATTTGAATTCAGGTTCTGCCACTTCCTGCGTGATACTGGGGGAAATTGCTGTGCCTTGATTTCCCCATCTGGAATATTGGGATAATAGTTCTGCTACTTCACAGGGTTCTTGTAGGATTAAAGAAGTTACCGTATGTACAACACTCACATTATAAGTGCTTTGAGCACTGACTGTGTGCCCAGCACTATTCTAACACCTATAATGCCACAAGAGAGGAGAGGCACTAAAAAGGGCCCCAGGAAAGCTGAATTCAGGGGTCCTCTGAAGAGAGCACCATGTGAAAGTGCATCATGTGTGTAGTTAACTCTCTTTTGGCCTTTGGGACTACTCTGCTGTGTATCCTTGCAATCAACATTTCCCAGAGTCCTCTGCCAATGAGCTCTTCCAATAGGTTTGACCAATGGGAGGCACTGACAGAAGAATAAAAGATTGAAGCAAGGGACAAGTGAGGGTATTTTTTTCTCTTACAGTGTCTCCTCCTGGTCCTAGCTCCCTTCAGACAGTCCTGTCATAGTTCTAGCTTTCACTGGATGGCTCCAACTTTTGAATTAGGTTAATGCTATCTCCTCTCACTGCCCTCTAGACTAACAGATAGTAGCAGCTTCCTGTAACCCCACATCCTTCCCCTCTCCCTCAAGACCTAGATGTTAGTGTTTCCTGCTATCCTAACCTCTGGGTCACTCCTCTAGACTGTTTAGTTTCTTAGCTGTTTTATCTCTATGCAAGCAATCTTCTTTAAAAACTTTATAAAACCTCGAAGTGTTTCCATTTTCCTGAATTGACCCTAATTTTATAACATGCTGGGTCTTGTAAAATGGGTAAGACTGAGTTATGTTAAGAAGAAGATAAAAGACATTCCAAACTGACTGTGTGCCCAAACCATTTAAAATAATTCATGTTCTTAAACTTTCAATGTTAAGGTTAAGGTTAAGTGTAGTTATCTTTGGTAAATATACAAAGTCAGCTGCATTAACCTTATGTATCTGGGTTGTTAAAAATTTCTAGAGCTAGCCTATTCAGATTCAAATTCTGGCTCTGTCAGTTACTGATTGTGTGACCTCAGTAAGTGGTGTCTCTCCTTGCCTCAGTTTCCTTATCTGAAAAATGGGGATAATAATAGTGGTGATGTTACAATGAGAATAAATGAGTTAATCTACATAAAGAAGTGAGAATGGGGCTGGACAGAAAGAATGTGCCTCATATTTTGTTAAATTCTATTATAAGAGTAGCAAACAAATTTGTTAGCACAAGTTAGTACAAGTTTGTACATCACGAACTCAATTTCCTGGCATGCCAGTTCAGAAAATTTAGAGCTATTGAGAGTAAGATTGTTCTAGGACTGTGAACTCGATGAACTCAGGAGCCCTGGCTACATGGGCAACTGCTGTGTTCCCAGCACCTACCATGGGCCTGACTCGGAATAGGAGCCCAGTGTGAAAAAGGAATGAGCAGAGGTTCCGAAGCTACGTTTTGCTGATTTCCAAAATATTAATAAGAAAGGCTAATTATGACTTAGTTTTTGAGCTATCTACAAAGTATTAAGTAATGAGAAATGATAAGAAAGGTACTAGGAAATATCAGAAAGCACACAGAATCACAATACCTACCTATAAACTCGGTACAGCTCTAGGCTTTGAGGACACGGCAGTGAACAATTTTGCCATCATGAAGTTTATGCTAATTGAGGAGGCAGAAAATAATATAAAGTCCTTAATACAATTTAAAATACTAATACAATAAAGTATGGAGTGGAATAAGACAGAACGTCAGTGTTAGGAAAAAAAATAATAAAGCAGGGTAAGAGTAAGAGAGTGACAGGGTGCTATTTTAGATAATAAGTCAGAGTAGAGCCTCTTGAAGAGATGACATTTGAGCAAAGACCTGAACACTGTAAGGAACAACCCTTGGGACTCTCGGTGGAAAGTATGCTATAGGCAGAGAGAGCAGTTAATATTAGTTCTGACATGAACCTTGACCTTAGCAGGTAATACATTGTGATGCCTTCCAAATTTAGGTGTCTAGGATGTAAGATTCTTTACCCTTGCTAAATAGAATTAAACATCAAGTTATGATTGGAACTCCATGAGGAAATATTACGTGTATCTATGAAATCACAAAGAAATCAGTGCTTTCGACGTTTTGCTAAGAAACAACAATAAAGCATAACAAATGCTCTGTATTAATGTATGCACAGTGCATATCCATTTATCCATTTTCTGATCTGGAAGAACTAGCTCTCCCAAAAGTGATTTTCAAATTAAATTACCTCCACTAAAATGAAGATATACTCTTATTCTTCTCAGTTTACATTGGCTAAGTTTTTTTTTTATATAAATCTTGCATAATTTTTAGTCAGTCTACCATGCTGTTGGTATATATTTGCCTTATTGAGAATATCTTCTGTGAGATAAAAGAGCTAAAAACCTGAATGTCTAGAAGACTAGTGCTGTCCAATAAAAATATAGTGTAAGCCACAAATGTAATTTTAAATTTTCTACTACATGTATTTAAAAAAGTAAAAGAAACAAGTAAAATTAATTTTATTATATTTTATTTAACCTAAGCTATCCAAAATGTATCATTTTTAACATGTAATCAGTTTTGAAATTATTAATGAGATACTGTACATTCTTTTTTAATAGGGGGTATGTGAAACCTGGTGTGTATTTTACATGTGCAGCCCATCTCAATTTGAACTAAGCACATTTCAAGTGCTCTGCAGCCACACTTGGCTCTTGGCTACTGTCATCAGGTCTAGATTATTAGCTTAATACTGGGGCAAGGTTGCTAGATTTAGTAAATAAAAGTACAGAATGGCCAGTTGAATTTGAAGGTCAGATAAACAATTAATAATAACTATATAGGACATACTTATACTAAATAAATACTATACTAAATAAAAACATATCTGTTGTTTATCTGACATTCAATTTTAACTGGAGGTCCTGCATTTTATCTGGCAACTCTAAATGGGAGAAAAAGGGTCAGACTTTTGACCATGGATTCAATAAATCACAGTAAAAGTTATCAAGCGGTGTAAAAGAATGATCATTCTTAAGAATGTCATTGTAAAACTTCCATTTTAATAATAATAAAGCAGTTTGTGCTACTTTTGAGGGAAAGCAAGGTCCAAGTCTGAGATTTCAGCAGTAAAATCTACCCCACAAAGCTATCCTAATTGGTACAGTTGACAGGAAGTGTGAAGGCAAAGCAGGAAATTTTCAGATAGAAACCAAATAGCAAAAGAACTGCCAGTTGAACAGCTGAATCAGATTTGAGTTCTGTTAGTTGACCTCTGAGTTTCACAGCCTTGTCGCAGGAGAATGGCACAGCACAGAGTGATTTTCAGACTGTGGCCCTCACCTAAGAGTCAAGAGAAGTGCCTGAGGGGTGGGGGGCATAAGGCCTAGAGATCCTCCACTCAAGCTTCAAACAAGGGTACTCCATATTTATTTGTTTCATCTGTGTTGTGTCCATCTACAATTTTATTTTATTAAATAACAAATTTTAAAAATCACTAGCTTCTGAGAATATTCCTAAACGTCATAATTCTATAGTAACATATAGGAAGATTAAGCATGAATGAATGCTTCCAAGTTATTTTATGGCACAGTGAAAAAATAAAAAATAGTATTACTATCAAATCAAAGAAGAAATAATGTCATTATACTATTACCCATACAGATTATGGTATTTTCATATTTGCTGTCTTCATCCAGTTTTTTTCCCTGATGCCTATAAATTATAATCATAACCGAAGTGTATCTTATTCTCATTTTTTACTTAATTTTATATCATAAGAATTTTCCTAAGATGCATCATAGCCCTCACAATTATCATTGTGTATTAGAATTCCATTCAATAAATATATTTTTTATTTCTTTTCTGGGGGAATTTCTTCCCAAAGATAACTTGTGGTCCAAATCTCTATCTCCAAGCTAGATATCTTTTTCTAATCTCTGATCTGTATTTTTGTATACTCAGCATCTCCACTTGGTCATACAGATGTCTCAATTCCAACAGCTCTCAAAGAAAAACTTTTGTGACCTTTCTAGTACTTTTTTTTTTCTCCTTGTGCATTTTGTTTCTCAATGAAAGATCCAAGACAGTTGTCCAAGTCAGAAACCTACAAATCATTCTAGGATCCTTTCTCTTTTTTCCTCCATTGATCGCTTCCATCACCTAACTCAGTGAACTTGGCTTCTTTACACTTCTTGAAACCCTTAAACCTTCTCCATTGACACAGTCCTTGACTTACTCAGCCCTCATGATTCCTTATTTATGTTCTACAGATGACTTTCTTCTTCTCTTGGGTTAGTTTCTGTCCCAAGATCAGTTCCCAGTAGTGTAAATGCTGAAACAGTACACCTATGGGCTTTGAAATACATGAGGAATTGCTTTCTAGAAGGGCTGTACAAATTTACATTACAAGTATCAATAGAAGACATGGCAACTTTACAACATTGCCAGTTCATGCTATTATTGTTTTATGTTTTAGAATATAAAATACATAGAAACATGGAATTTTCCCTATTTGTATTATACTTTCTTACAGATGGTTCATTATAATTTTACTGATATAAAGTGCCCACTTTCAATTGCTTCCTTCCCATCTCTCTTCTCACTCCAGGTCCTCAGAAGCCTTGCTCACACAGGTAGCCCTATCATCCATAGCTGTTTTTTGGTTTTGGTGAACATCATGATTAATTCCTTATGGAAGAACTAAGTACTTTATCAGTTGAAACACAAAATTAGAGTGTCACTTCTGATACATAATAACACACAATGTGTAAGTAGACCCCTGCTTTTAGCAAATTGCAAACTGTGAATAAGCTATCTTGCCAATTTTGAAGGATGAGCAAAGAAAGTGGTATGAAATGTGTTGAGAAGATAAAAATGGCCACTTAAACTTTAGACCTGTTCTGCCCAGGTGAAAAGAGAAATGCTAATTGACCCTGAAAACCTACAAATTTTTTTCATATTTTTGTTGTTGTTGTTGTTAAAGCATGCATCTTTACTGATGGCCTTCTTTTACTGTGGAACAGGTCAGGAGGCTGTATCTATGCACATTTATTAACAATAATATTTTTTCTGTATATTTCCTAAGGTATTTTTATTATTTGCATGTGTCCACACATGGAGCTGGCTACTTTATAGCCTAAAACAAGAAATGGAAACAACAGTTTGGTACCCAATGCCATGATATAACTCATAAAATAATAACTGTTCTATTTTTAGAGTTTAGAAGGGAATTCATTTCTAAGTGGCTATAGACCCACATAGGAAAAATGAATATTTTTTAGTATTTCTCCAAAATAAACCACAGAGACTCAATGGCTTATGCCTAGTACAATGTCAGACACATAATGATCACTCAATACATACTTGAAGGTGCATGAATGAATGTCCTGCTCTTAGAAAAAGATAATAGGCAAGGATTATCAAAAAATGGGAGGCATCACAAGTTACTCTTACCTAGGAACAACAAACTTTCCTTCTGCCTGTTTAGATACCCCAAGATGTTCTATAAGATATAGTTTTGCAAAAGCTACAGGAATGGTATTTAGAAAAAACTAGGGCATACAGAAGAATTTCTGAGAAAGAAGAAATAATGTTCAATGTCTTCACTTAGAACTTCATTCATGGTATGTGACAATATCTTTTTGATGTTTCTGTTCCAAAAATATCATTTTTGTCTTTTATTAGATTTTGGAACTGCCTTGATTTCTATGTGATTTATTCTGTTAACACAACTAGTCCCTGCAAGAATATGAACTCAACCTACATACATAGTTAAGACATTCATGTGTTCATGTATTCACTGTTTTAACATTTATTGAACAACAATAATGACCTAATTGCTAACTCAATATCCTCTTTGCATTCTTAAACAGTCTAAGGCATTTGACACTGTTGATCATTTCTTTTCAGAAATGCTATGCCTAGCTTTTATGACATTGCTCCTCTTCCTCTGACTTTTTTCCCTCACCCTTAAAAAGTCCCCTCTCCTTAGTCTTCTGCGATATGCCACCCTATATGTTCTTCTTAGGTGATTCCATCAACTGCTATGGTTTAGATCACCCTAATGCTCAGATCATCATCTTCTGGCCTCAATATACCTGAACGAAATGTATTATTTTGTCCATTAAAAATGGATCTGACTATATTCTCCCGATCTCAGTTAAAACCATTATCACTGATAGAGTTGCCAAGTCAAAACCACAGCATCTTCCTCCGTTCCTCCCCTTCCCAGTTGACCTCAGCATATTGGTTTCCAGGTCTTAATGATCCTCATCCCTAACATTTGTCTCCACTTTACCTCCTCCACCCTCAAAGCTCTAGTCCATGTCCTTTTCAACTCTCACGCAGACAATTGCAATATCTACTTTGACAGAACTCTCTTCCTATAAGCATCCTATTTTACTAATGGTTGGCAATGTGCCCATCTATCACAACACCAGTTTCCAGCATCACTTGGGTACCATGAACCCATGACCATGTTACAGTGTGGGGCTGATTACATATAAGTGGAAAGCTCTTGAACAAAGACACACTCAGCTGGCACTTCCTTTTGCTTTTCAGCCTCTCTATTCTTTCTGCCTGGAATGCAAATGTAAAATGCTAAATGTGGAGCAGCTCTCTGCAACCATAAGGCAAAGGCATGAAGATAAAAGGCATACACCAAGGATAGATGAGTGCTAAGTCTCTAATGATGGAACCACCATGCTGAATCTGGATTGTACACCTTCATCTTCTTATGCTATGGGGGGAAAATAGTTGAAGTCATGGTTTAGTCATTATTTCTGTTACCAGCAAATGAATGCAAGGGGAAGGATACATCCTCCTAGCCTATCTACCTGCATCTAGCTTTCTTCCTCCTCTGTGACTAACAGTTCTTTGCCAGAATTGGCTTTCCAAAATATGCCTCTGGCCACATATTTCCCTTACTTATAGACCTCTTCTTGGTTCCCATCATTTTTATAACAAGCCTCTTACACTGGCTTTTGTGCAAGACCCTTCACAAAAACAACTTGAGCTTGCATTTCAGGTTATATCACTTACTCTTCCCATACATGCAAGCACTGTACTTCTAAGCAATCAGAAATGTCATGCACTTCTACAACTTTCTGCTATTGCCATGTTCTTTCCTCCTCCAGGTCAATCTTTTCTTTCCATTTCTGCTAAATAAACTTCCATTCATCCTTCAGAGTCAAGCTCAAATATCACCTTTCCTCTGAGCCTTTTCCAAATCTGGGGACGATTTAATGTCCTCATTTTGTCTAAGAGCACTTTATTTATAGCACTATTGCATAGCAGTGGAGAACATATATTTGGAACTGCTTGGACTCAAGCTCTATGGGTTGGAGGCTGAGTGATCTTGAGCATAGTGCTTCAATACGCCAATCTGTGAAATGCTGACAACTTTAACACCTACCTCATAGGGTCTCTGAAGGATTAAATGAGTTAAGACTATGGAGTTATTAGATGAAGATCTAACATGTAAAAAGTACTCCTTGATCATCAGATATCATTATTAGCTATTATGCTCATATTATCTTTTTTTTTAAGCAAGGCCCATTGCTTCAGAAACATATTATCATATTATCTTTGTGGTGTGTGTGTGTGTGTATTTGTGTGTGTGTGTGTTTGTGTGTGTAGTACCTGTCCTTCCTTCCTTGGAGGACTTGAGGGTAGTCGATATATCTTCCATTTCTTATTCTCAGCGTCAAGAATAGTGTCTGCCAAAAAATATATATCTGACAAATGTTGGACCAAATCAAATTAGATTGAGTAACTGTTATGTGTAAATCCCATTCAGTGTTTAATATTAGGCTAGTAAAGTTCATTTTAATACATATTATATATGTTAAATGAGATAACTAATACCGATCCCCATCAAATCCAAATAATTATTGGAAAGAAAACCACCGAGAGGAGAAACTATCTCCAAGGAAGTCTGAGTAGCTTTAGGTTGCCAAACAAGTTCCCATGAAGTAGATAGGATACAGGGAAGAACTAAAAAATGTTAGAAGAGAGGAAATAGTGTTATTGCTATCCCTTCAACATGGTTTTTAAATTCAGAGAATAATCCCTGACTTTTTAAGGTATGTATGTAATTAATCCCATCTTTCCCCACTTTATGTATCCCCATGCTATCAGATGCTACCCATTCTAGCCTACTTCCCCCTTTAAATATGTATCAATGCCTTTAAATATGTCTGGCACTATGCTAGGCACCTGGAATATAAAGATAAATAAGATCATCAAGGCTGCAAGGAGAAGCCAAGGGCACAGAATGCTTTTATAGAGTGATGATGAATATCATTCTATTTCCCCAGGGCATGATTATGTCGAAGGAAGTTATGAGTGTTGAATTTTGAGACCACATCCAGCATTTTATTCTTCTCAGTATGGAAAAGCTAGGCAAGAAGGAAAGTATGGAATAAAATTAAGAAAGGAAGAAAGCACATTTTTATAAACTTGACTATGGCCCAGCAATATTTTATGTCAAATGGAAGGCAATGGAAATGGGCAAAATATATGGTGCCTTACATAGAGAAATTTTATAGGAACCCTGCATACTTTTCTTGCAAATTGCCTCCTCCTCCCAAATGAAATTAAAAAAATATATAGAAGTTACTAAAAGAACTGAAGAAATCCTGGCAGGGTAATTAATGAATGACAGGTCAGTCACCCATGTGAAAAAATAAAATGTGGCAAGGATTCATGGCTTTGTCAAGAATTTTGAGGTTTTTAAACTGGAAGCAATTTGTACAATGACTATTTTGACCATACAACTTCCTAATCTCAGTTCCCATAAAGTCTGGGTGGGGGCCAATTGGAATGGTTCATCTCAGCTGCACAGATATATCGTTCACAGAGGAAATAAAAGGATTTTAAACATTGGAGTCATTTCCTTTGGTTCTCAGCTCTTTGAGGGAAAAAAAAATTTCCTTTTGGTCAGTGATATCTCCACCTCAATTCCTGCAGCCTAGCTTAGAAAAATAACAATATCTGTTTCCTGAAACGTTTTCTAATCAGACAAGTACAGTTTTCAACTCAAAACATTTAAGTCCAATAAAAGACTTTGCTTTGCCAGAGGGTTCTAAGAAGACTAACACCTTTTAAAGGTTCAGACTGCTCTCTAACGAGTTACATAAAAACCCGCAACCAGTGTAAATGTCAAATGCGAAAGGATGTGTTCAGGAGAGAGACCTGTATAATCAAATCTCTAGCCGCTGCTTTGGAACTGCTGCTAAGAGGTCTTGCTGAAAATAATAGGGCCCATTTATGACACACAGCACAAATGGTAATAGCAAGTTACCTCTCAAGTGGAACCTTAGCAGCTTTGGAACGGTTACCTGAATGTGGTAAGAGCAGAAAAGCAGCACTTTCCAAATATATCCTCCAGCTAAGGACTTTTGGAACTGCTGTAAGATTATAAAGAAAAGATGGATTGTTGGAATTCTCCTCTGCTCATGTGTATGCATTCTAAATGCCAGAACTGGAAGCCTAGTGCACACAGTACTGTTCACATGCCACAGAATTTGAAATATTAGCCGGCCTTTGTCCTAGATTGATTTAAAAGGAGCAGGCAGTATTGTGGCTCTACCACCACTGCTTTTTGTCTTTACTAATATTTTCCCTGAAAAGTTCTTGGTGTTAATTCTAAAGCCTTTGGGTCAAAAGGGAAACCTAAAGCAGACTAGATCAAATATCAAGCAGAAAATGTAAATAAATTGATTTTTATTTATATTTTGATATCAATTCTTGAAGTTTTATTAAGACTATTTAAGTTACATGCTTCAGGAACATTTTAATTATTAAATTTAAGAAGGATTCATGCAATATTTTCAGTGTCTAGATAATAATTTAATTCAAACTGTATTAATAATATCAGGTAGATAAAAATTTGTTCATTGCACTTATCACCTGCCGCAGCTAAAGAATAAATTACACTTTTTACCTTTTTCAAATGCTCTAATCTAAAACTTAGAAATCTGTGATATCTTTATTTACTAACTAGCCTAACATAAAAATGACAAAGCAATCCTCCACTTGTTAAATAATCCTAACTATCTGATGAAAATAAGGAATATAACCTTTTCATGGTATGTGAACTTTCCCTTTTATTTCTTTCACTTGATTTTACTTTAGTAAATCTGAAAGAATAGTTACAAATGATAAGAAAAAGGAGGCTTTTGCTAAATATATGAAAAACATCTAATGATTCTGAAAACAGAAAGGGAAAAATATTAATACCATAACATAAGAATTTTAATTACACACAAATTTAAACCAAATGTTACTGGAAAGGCTTGCCTTTTACTTTCCAACTTCTGCTCTCCAAGGAATTCCAAACCCAGGAGCATAATGTCAGCAAAGTGACTCTGAACATGAACAGAAATGAAATTTCTGTTTTCAGTTAGTCTTGTGACACATATGTTTTCATTCTTTCTGAAGACACAATTGTATCCTTCAACTTTAAAGTCAGGATGTGAAAATCCATTTTGTTATTATTCTTATAAATGGCGAAGTGATTAATATTCTCCAAATAAAGACAAAAAGGGTGTTATTCTTTATATATGATGGCCCTATGAGTAAGGCCCATAATTTTAAATTTTTTGTGATTAATGATTCAAATTCTTCTGCCTAGTTCCTCTTTATTACCTACAGCAGACATTGGCAAAGTGTTGGGCTGAACTGTAGTCTTTTGACATGGGGTAGAGTCAGTAGACCAAACATAGTGACTCACAGAGGCATGAACAACTATCAGGGGAGAGTAAAAACTGCTCTTCACATATGTTATATACTAAATATTTAAGTTACATAAAATGCTCATGCAGAGAACTAGTTGGATGCTGTCATCTATTCACATGCATTATTAGGATCACTGTTAAATTTGAGAGTCAAATTTATTTTTAGAAAGTTAGTTTAGAAATCAGTTTTGACTTTCATTAACTCTTCTCTCTGAGGCTGTTGGATATTTTTCTCCTTTGTCATTACCCAAAGAGAAACTCAAATCTTTTCATAGTGAAATATTTGTAAAACATGCAGAGTAGATCTTAGCACATAGTGGGCACTCAGCAACTTGTGATTTTAAAGTAGAGAAATGTTTGGCATCTGTTAATAATGTTATAGGAAAAATAATGCTAACATAAATAATGCAATGCTGGAAATAATCAACAATATTATAGGGTGAGGATCCCTAATCCAAAAATCCAAAATTAAAAATACTCCAAAATCCAAAACTTTTTGAGTTTCTGACATGATGTTCAAAGGTTATGTTCAAAGGAAAATGTTCATTGCAGCATTTTGAATTTCAGATTTTCAGATTAGGGTTACTCAATAGGAATGCAAATATTACAAGATTTGAAAGCATCTAAAGTCTGAAACACTTCTGGTGACAAGCATTTCAGATAAGGGATACTAAACCTGCGTTGGATAGGAATTTATTTGACATAGGTAATAAAAGTCCATAGAAAAGGGACTTTAACCAAGACCTAGACAGAGAAGTCTCCAAAAAGTAGGTAGAATTTGAATTTGCCTAATAATCTAAATCAGGTCTAGAAGGGAAGAAGGCTACAGAAGGGGGTTTTCTGGAGAATGTATATGAGCTGAGTAAAGACCCAAGGGGGGTATAAGCATAGTGTGTTGGCAGAGTAAAGTGATTGGCCTGCTTAGCGTCAAAGATACATGTTGTAACAGAATGAAAAAATACTATGGGTTGACCCATGTTATGAATGCCCTTTAAAGCCATATTGAGGAATTCAGACTGGATAAAGAATGAAATAACAAGTCACGAACAGGTTTTCAATAGGCAAATAATAGGACTAAAGCAGTGTTTAATGAAGGAACATATCTGCAAAAGAACCCTGAGCCCCATATGTTCTTAACGAGAATGTGTGGTTACTACAGCTCTGTGATAAATGACTGCAATTTTATCCTAGTTTCCAATCACAACCCAAATCACACGTGTGATCATTTCTTGGTACTACATCCATGAATTGAGAGTCTTAGATGTGGTTAAGCCATTCATTATTTTATTGTTCCAGACATGTATTGGATAACTACTTCATGTGTCAAGCATGTGCTAAGTACAAGTGAACAAAGAAATGAATAAAATACAGTCCTTTAATTTTCTGTCTGAAGAGGTACACAGTTTTCACTCTTGATAAGCCCATGGACTAAGTAGAACATGAAAAAGAAAAATCACTGATTATATCCAGTTTGCTAAATGCTGGCTACACTCTGGGAGAATACAGAGATGTATTAAGCGATGTAGATGAAGGATACTTAAGGCAACTTGGGCTGGGATGGAGGAATAGGGGAAGATTTAGAAAACTCATAAGCTGAATCCTGCAAGTCAAGGGAGAGCACAAACACAGCACAGAAGAGGGATGGCTTATAAAAGGTTAAGTTATTAGGCTTTAAAACAAGGCAGACGTGAATTTATGTACCAGATCGGCCATTTCATGTCGTGGCAACTTGGGCAAGTTCCTTACCTTTCTCACCTATAAAATTAAGATGATAATTGTACCCATTAAAAAAAACTGCACATATATATATGTGTATATATATATATATATACTCTTAACATAAGAGATTTGTGTACATAATAAATGCTCAATAAATACCAGACATTATTAGTAAATGTGGCAGGGGGGAGGGGTTGTAATGTTACACAAAGAGCAAAGGGAATAGGCACCAAAGTATTTTTGCAAATGGCATGTATATAGTTGAGTATGGTTGGATAGGTGGAAAGAGGGAAAAATTGCCCAGGGCATCACTATGGTCATGTTGGTTGCTCACTGTACAATTCTAGTGGTTCTATTCACATGGACTATGATGCAACTATTCCCCCCACACCCAGAGTTGTGAATGATTCATCTTATGCAAACAGTGCAGTAGCTCTGCTGTTAAAAGAGGGCATATCAGATCATGAGACATCTTATATTTTATGACAAGTAGTTAGAAGCTGATCATTTTTGACATCTTATTCCATATATTAGATATCCAAAAATTTTTTTATCCAAAAATTTTCATATATAATTGAATTTTAATGACAGCATACATCTTTAAACTTTCTCATTATTGAATAAATAAGTGTTTTATTCTAGTTGCATTTCAATACTGTTAAATTATGCTGAAACTATCCTAGACATTATTACTGTTTCTCTAGATAGCACAATTATTTTTTTTTAAAAAATATAATGGACATTCAAAATCAATATCTCACCAACAAAGAATTCTTGTAATTGTTGCTCTATGATTCTTATTCTTTCAAGTCCTTAGCCTTCTGAATGTATTATTTTTATAGAATTGAGGTCAGATCACAGATACAATTTGGTAATTTGCTTTTTTTTGCTATCTTGTCATTGATTAATTTAGAAATATCATTAGCCCTTATTTTGTTCTAGGTCTTAGTTTTGCAGATATGGTAAAATATGGTCCCTCCCTCAAAGAAGTCACAGTCTAGAGAAGGAGACAGACATGTCAACCAATTATTATATATATCAAGCAAAAATATCTTCAGAAGTCATCATACATCATGTTTTGACCTAGTTTTAGTAGAGCATACATAGAGTTTTATCCCTACTTAACACTATCTGCAGCTAGTTTTTCATGCTGCCTCAGAGTCTTAACAATTATCTTTGCTGTAATTGTAAAATATTGTATTGTTTTAATAGTGATTAGCCATTCCCTATTTGTGCATAATTAGGTTATTTTCAAATTTTCAGTAATATAAAACAATGATTACATTCACATATATCTTTTCTATGCCTAAAATATGATTTGTTTAGAAATATATACATATATATATACTGAGTGTAGTTGCTTAGAGGGTGTGGAAAGTTTAGTGACTCTTGAAATGTAGTCACAAGGAAAAAAAATCCCAAAGCTTGTTTTTAAATAAAGCTGAATAGAAAAGGAGCATTCCAATGTTACATTTCAAGTTATAAGACAAAGAAGAACAAACTAAGCCCAAAGTTAGTAGAATAAAGGAAACAATAAAGATATAAACAGAAAGAAATGAAATAGAAACTAGAAAAATAATACAAAACATCAACAAAGCCAAGAGTTATTTTTTTGAAAAGATAAACAAAATTGGCAAACCTATAGCTAGAATGACAAAGAAAAAAAGAGAAAAGACTCAAATAATATCAGAAATCAAAGAGGAGACGTTATAGTTTAGACCACAGAAATGTGAAGGATCATAAGAGACTACTATGAGCAATTATATACCAACAAATTGAATAACCTGGAAGAAATGGATACATTCATAGATATATGTAAAACCTACCAAGATTGGACCTTGAAGAAATGGAACCTCTAAACAGACCAATAACAAGTAAGGAGATTGAAATGATAACAAAATATCTCCCTTCAAAGAAAAATCCAGGGCCCAATGATTCACTGCTTAATTTCACCAAACATTTAAAGAACTAATACCCTATCTTTGCAAATGCTTCAGAAAATTGAAGAAGAGGGAATACTTCAAAATGTATATTGCAAGGCTAGCATTACCCTGATGCTAAAGCCTGAGAAGGGTACTTTAAGAAAAAAAATGACCTCAATAAACAAAATGCTAATGTCCTCAACAAAATACTAACAAACTGAACTCAAAAACACATTTAAGAGATCATTCACCATGTTCAAGTGGGATTTATTCCAGTGATGCAAACATAATTCAACATACACAAATCTATAAGTGAGATACACCACCTTAACAGAATGAAGGACAGCAACCACATGATCACCTCAATAGAAGCATAAAAAGCATTTAACAAAATTCAACATCCTTGCATTATAAAAACTCTCAACAAATTAGGTATAGAAATAATATACCTCAACACTGTTAAGGCCATAAATGACAAATCCACAGTTAACATCCTATTCAAAGATGAAAAGTTGAAAACTTTTCTTCTAAGATCAAGAACAAGACAAGGATGCCCACTCTTGCAACTTCTATTCAACATAGTACTGGAAGTCCTTCCAGTCCATAGTACTGGAAGCCAGAGCAATTGGACAAAAGAAAGAAATAAAAGGCATCCATTGGAAAGGAAGAAGTATAATTTTCCCTGTTTGCAAATGACATGATGTTATGTATAGAACAAACTAAAGATTTCACCAAAAAAACTGTTAGAACTAATAAACGAATTCAGTAAAGTTGCAGAATACTGAATCAGCAAATAAAAATTAGTGGTGTTTTTATACACTAACAATGAATATCCAAAAAGGAAATTTTAAAAATCCCATTTATAATAGCTACAAAAAATAAAATACTTAGGAATACATTTAATCAAGGAGGCGAAAGACCTGTACATTGAAAACTACCAAACACTGATGTAAAAAATAGAAGACACAAATAAATGGAAAGATATCTCACGTTCATTGATTGGAAGAATTAACATTGTTCAAATTAATTACAATTAATATTGTTAAAAATGCCCATACTACCCAAAGCAATCTATATGTTAAATGTGATCACTATCAAAATTACAATGACATTTTCACAGAAATAGAAAAATATATATACTAAAATTTGTATGGAACCATAAAAGACCCTGAATAGCCAAATCAATTTCAAGAAAAATAAAAAACAAAACAATAAAAGGCTGGAGGTATCACATTAATTGACTTCAAAATATACTACAAAGCTATAATAATCAAGATAGAATGCTATTGGCATAAAAATGGACATACAGACCAATGGAACAGTATAGAGAGCCCAGATATAAATTCATGCTTTTACAGTCAATTGATTTTGGACAAAGATGCCAAGAATACACAATGGTGAAAAAAGAGTCACTTCAATAAATTGTATTGTGATAAGTGGATATACACATGCAGAAGAATGAAGTTAGACCCTTATTTCACACCATATACAAAAATCAGCTCAAAATGTATTAAAGATGTAAATGTAAGACCTGAAAATATAAAACTACTAGAAGAAAACACAGCAGAAAATATCCATGACTGGGCAATGATTTTTTGCATATGACCCAAAAAGCACACATAATAAAAGTGAAAATAGGCAAATGGGATCACACCATGCTAAAAAGTACAGTCAAGGAAACAATCAACAGAGTGAAGAGATAGCCTGTGAAATGGGAGAAAATATTTGCAAACTGTGTATCTAATAAGGGGTTAATATATAAGATATATAAGGAACTCAACAACTCAATATCCCAATTAAAAAATAGGCAAAGGATCTGAATAAGTATATCTCAAGAAAAGACATGCAAATGGCCAACAGGTAGATGAAAAAAAAAATACTCAACATCACTAATCATCAGAGAAATGAAAATTAAAAACACAGTAAGATATCACCTCATACCTGTTATTAACAGAATGACTATTAGGAAAAAGATGAAACGTAAGTATTGATGAGGATATAGAGAAAAGGGAACCCTTGTGTACTCTTGGTGGAAATGAAATTAGTATAACCATTAAAGAAAACAGTATAGAAAATTCTCAAAAAACTAAAAATAGAGCTACCTACCATATGATCCAGCAATCCTACTACTGGATACATATCTGAAGGAAATGAAATTAGTATGTCGGAGAGATATCTGTACTGCCATGTTCAATGCAGCAGCATTCACAGTAGCCAAGATATAGAATCAACATAAATAAATGTCCATCAGTGAATAAGTGGGCAAAGAAAATGTGGTGTATATACACACTGGAATACTATTCAACCCTAAAAGAAAAGGGAATCTGTCGTTTGGATGAATCTCGAGGTCATTATGTTAAGCATATAAGCCAAGCACAGAAAAGACAAATACTGCATGATCTCAATTACATGCGATCTCACTTACAAAGAAGGCAACCTCATAGAAGCAGAGATTAAAATGGAGATTACCAGGGGCAGGAGGAGAGGGGGAAGGGGAAATGGGGATTGGGATATATCTGTCAAAGGATACAAAATTTCAGTTAGACAAGAGTAACAAGCTCAAGAGGTCTATTATACAACATGGTACCTATAGTTAATAATAATGTATTCTCAAAAATTGCTGAGTAGATTTTAAGTGCTCTCACTACAAAATATGAAATGTGAGTTCCTGCATATGTTAATTAGCTTAATTAAGCCATTCCACAATGTACACATATTTCAAAACATCATGTTGTACACAATAAATACATACAATTTTTTATTTGTCGATTAAAAACTAATAAGTAAATTAGACAAAAAGAAAAGAGACATGCTTACTGTCTCCTAAATTAATTTTTTGATTGACTTCTCAAATATCAATTGTCAATAATTTCCACTTTGAATCCATGTTTTGTGGCTCTTCAAATCATAAGGGCCTGTGTGCTTTTAAGTGAGCTGCTTCTCCCTGGACCAAGGACAAAGCCAAGTCTTCATGACGCACGTATTACTCAAGAGGTCATTTTTTCCCCCTACTGACTGGAACAGCTCAGATGTACGTGGGACCTGGGCAGAACATCAGTCCCAGTTCCTGGCTAGTGAGAAGGAAGCATTTCCTCTCTAAACTTAGAGACCAAGTTTGTATTTCTGGAGTGGATTTGAAGGTCATAGCCTTTCTGTGTTTCCACATGTGTACAGTTAACTAATGAGGGCTGGGAATTCTGAACACAACTATCCACAAACTGTTTAGGAAACAAAGCCCAAATGAGACCATTTGCTGCACAGAGCTTCAGGTAATGCTTTAACTCCTGGGTTAAATCCAAATGAGAAAGCCTTTATGTCTTTCCCCTGTTGCTTTTCAAAATAATTTAAAAATTCTAACCATGTCGAAGCTAAGTGGTTACCATGAAGGAACAGGGATGCCAGCTCACATAGGATGTTATTGTATCCAATGCAGAGGTACTTCATGGTTTACCTATTGAAAATCTTCAGCTTGACAAGAACGGGACAAAATACATCCATGCTTTGCCTTAGAATGACTTGATTTTGATTACAAATATGAAACGGCTGCCTTGCTGTTATGCTGCTTCCTACAAAAATCCCATCAGCAAAATTAATGCAGATGATGGTGTTAGAGAAGTAAAATAATTCTCTCAATGGTCCCAATAAGCAGGATCTAGTTTTAAGATCAATATCTAGAAGTAGAATGCCAGGCCTGAGAATGATAATGTACCTCTCAGAGACTAGGCAAGAAAGAAATGCGGTTAGACTCTAAACGCTACAGAAACCCAGACTCAGACTTGGGTGGGTGAATGTAGAATGAGTACACAGAAATAAAGCATATGCTTGAATATAGGTGTTGATAAAAACTGAGTACAGATGCCTAAGGTTTTCTTAAAGCACATAAGGGAATGAGAGACGAGGTAACCTTTAGAGAAGACAGACCAGAAGGCAACTTGAGACAATAGAAGACGATGCGGATGAAGGAAGAACCTTTTGAGAGAAACCAGATTGCAAAAGGAAAAATTGGCCTTAGCAGCAATTTGTATGTTTTGCTGCAAGAACTGGTTCCTGGATAAATTCAAAACACAAAAAAAAGTCTTTGGATTAAACTTTATCGTACCTTTAAAATCCAAATAAAAAAGAGTTGTTAATTTCTGGGTTCATCTATCAAGAAGATAATGACCCCAAAACACTCTCCACCACTAAGTGCAAGCTATTTAAAGAAAAGAAGAGAGCCTGGTAAGTAATTGGGATAGAGTGGCCTCTTCAGAGGTCTTAACCTTATCCCCCTGAGCAAACATGGGAGGCAAGCCAAACATAACTTAAATAAGATGAAAGAGAGCATTTGCTGTGAAGCTCTACCACATAGGCTCTTTAAGGAAGCACATGCCTCATTCTGAGTCCAGAGAGTAAGAGAAATTATCAGCCACACTTTGTCTTCCTATTACCCCCCGTAATTATGTGGCTATTTTCCCACTTACAATTTATTAGACTGCTGCTCACTCTAAAGTTAACCTAGATAGAAGCATAGGCATTGGCCAATATAACAGGAGTGCAAAACTGAAGTTAGCAGAAAAACATTCTCAAAATATAAAAAAGGAAAATGACTCTAAATGGAATAAAATGATCAAAAGATTTTCAAAAAAGAAAATGTGCTTTCAGAGCACAATCTCTGTGTTTTCTATATCTATATTAAGCAACAAACAGAACTAGAACCCCTAATCGATACTGTTTATAGTGGGATGGATGTGGGTAGGTAAGAACTACTGCATGTTTCTTTCAGACTTTCCACCTTTCTATAAACTCAAAACATGGTGCTTGTGTCTGCTTGTCATTCATAACATCCAGAATCCTTTACTTCATCTTATTTGTAGGGATTATTTTATGGGACAGACCTAGGTTCAGATGACTATAGGATGTTTGACACATTTTTCAGCATCTCATGAGTGAAATGGGGATAATAATTCTCTTAGTTACTCGATAGCTACCCAACAATGGTATAGGTTATTGGAAGTTGGAGATGTATAATACATGTCTTCAGTGGCCAAGCAGGTACACAAGTGAGTGAAGTGGGCTGGTTTTAAGAAAATAAGGGGTGGTTTAGTCTACACTAAAGGGCATTTTCATTTAAATACTTTTGAGCAGTGGTATAGCCAAACAACATTCCTTCACTAGATAAATTTGCCCTTCTGATGAATTACAGGAATGTTCTAGACTATAGTATGCTAAACAACTATTTGATAGGGGTTGAGCTGCATAGTATATTCATAAAAATATATGTCCTGCCACCATAACCACTGCTTACCATATTTCTGAAAACTCCACAGCTCACCATCAACTCATTCTCTGCTTACTCTCTTAAGCAGGGCTTTGGTCTGTGGGCAAACAAACCAATGACATCATTCCTGACCCCTGCCCTTAGTATTCATTTTCTTTTTGTTTGTTTTTTGGTCTTGGTCCTTTAGTCTGTTTTATTTGGTTCACTGATTGAGTGATTGGTTGATAGGTTGATGGGAAATAGGCTAAAGAGTTTACCTTCTATGCTAAGAAAATTCAGACAGGAAACAAACAAAAAAAAAGTTGGTAAATGCTAACAGATAGGACTGACCCTTGATTCTACAAGAGACTGTAGGTTAATAGAGGCACCACAAGTCTTCTTTTGAAAACAGATAAACTAATCTCTGGTTTGTTACAGTGGCTGATATTTTCACCAGTTTATGTACCATACTGGCTTTTACTGCCTAAGAAGGTCACTTATAAACTGGAACCATCTTATCTGGAAAGATACACTGTATATATGATTTTTTTTAAATTTCCCCAATAGGAAACAGAGCCAAAGGACTGGCTCTAGACTAGTAACTTTTGAAGGACATAGAGAGCAGAAAGATAGGCTGAATTGGATACCATATTAGGGTATATTCAGTTGTATTAATATATCAATAGGACATATTAAGTGGCAAGTACACTGATGCAAAGTAGACCCATTAAACTTTCATGCAGATTTCAAACATATACACACTTTATCAATGCTTGAGCAAGTTTTATTTGATATTTGTATATGCAATGTGAGCTCGTTATTACTTGTCTTACATTATTTCTCACAACGGCAGACGACCACAAAGAACCTGACAACTACCTAAGGCAGTACAACTTCCCCAGGACTTTTTGGTTTATGTAACACAGCAGCTGCTTAATTACAAAGAACAATGGGGATTTCGCTTCGAGAGTCTTGTAAGAAAATTACATTTAATTAAAGTAAACTTTTAGGTAAATATATAACAATTTTTAAAGCTTTCTTAGAATAAAAGTACTTCATAAATAATTTGCCCCCATGAAAATAGACACACATGCACACACACAAACACACACACACAGAAATGTATTGTAATACACATGTAATAATATACAGTAATGTGATGCTTAATGATAGGCATTCATTCTGAGAAATGTATTGTTAGGCAATTTCATAGTAATGCAAACACAATAGAATGTACTTACAAAAACCTAGATGGTATAACTTACTACATACCTAGGCTATATGGTATAGCCTGTTGCTTTTAGGATACAAACCTATACAGCATGTTACTATATTGAATGCTATAGGCAATTGCAACACAGTGGTATTTGTGTATCTAAACATAGAAAAGGCACAGTAAAAAATGCAATTCTGTAATCTTATTGGGCCACTGTCATCATTAAAACTCTCACTGACCGAAATATCATTGCATGGCACATGACTACATGTGTATAACAAATATATAAATTAATATTATATATAATAAAAGTTACATATGTTTATTTATATTTCACTTGGAGTTACTCTTATTTGGTTCAAAATAATTATTAGAAATTGGGATCGATTGGGAAAAATTCTACTCTCCATATGGAAATCTTTGGCTTATTAAATTTTCCTCTTGTCAAATCACTCTCAATTTTATCATCTTTTTCCATATAAAAATATAGTATTATCCATAATTTCCTTATATCTTACATATGAAATTAGGGATTTTCTAATCCTGCACCCCGTGTCACTCAAAAAATCTCCTGGGAACCCTTGAGAAATGTTTAAGCCACAGTTTTTTAATAGTATATTTTAATGAGCCTCCAAATTCCACCTCACATAATTCTCTTTTCTGGAAAAAAAATTGTCTTTTCATTTATTCCTTCCTTCAAGAAAAAGCTTTAGTTTTCAGTTTATCTATTGTAGGAAAAGTGTCCCAAAGACATAAACTCCAAGGTCCTTATATTTGTCATGGAATTTTGCCACATGATTTCATTCAGTATATCTCAAACATGGTTATTTTTCACATCACTTCTAAACTCAAAGCCCAGTATGTTCTTTGACAGTTCCTTCCCCAAAATCTTCTGTTTCAGCTCTTGCTTATTCCATAGTGGACAAGCCCTGAGAATGTAAACAGCTGTGATATCTGCATCTTAAGCTTCCTATTGCTTCCTGAGAGAAATAGTATCTTTAAAAATGGCATAGAAAAGGTGCTGCAAAGATGCTTCATGAATACAGGTTTCTTCTAATTCAGGGCTGATGCCAGTTGAATGACCAACAGGTCTACCTGAATGCCAAGCAGTTAAAATGAATTTTTTCATAACAGAAATAGAAATTAAATGCAAATTTGTAATTTTCTCTTATTCCACAATACAGGGAGAAAACTATGCCAGCTTTTAAGATGATAATATCAATCAGAGTCCTTATATTTCCAATATTTTGTTGATAAAGAGATATTTGAGCCCATTTATAGCCACTGACTGGATAAAAAATGATACATTCATTTTTCAAGCTCAATTTAAGTTTTTATAGTTTGGTTTTTTCCTTTTTTTTGGTTTTTAGCTATGTATATGAGTTTTTCTCTTTTATACTTCAGGTTCTCCTTTCTTTATTAAAGGAAAGAAAAAATAACCATTTTAATAGTGATATTATTAATTGATAAGTTAGTAAGAACAATGACTACCATCAAAACAAATGACCAGGGCCCCGCCCAGAAGATGGCGGATGACAAACACCGCCAGACAGAGTGTCTCTGAAGAAAAGACAGATTCTAGCAGAAATTAGAAGAAAGAAGCAAGAAGACGAGCCTACATCGGATGAGGGACTGCAGGAGGAGTACCTGAGACCACGGGAGACTCCACGGGAGGAGGTTGCGGAGGAGAACTGGAGGCTGGGACCCCCGGAGCAGCCCGGAGACCAGCGGGAAGGGTAGGTGGATCTGCCGTTTCCCCTCCCCTGCATCCCGGACTGCTGGTGGGCTCCCCAGCAAGCGGAGGGACCTGCGGACACCAGCCCAGTGACAACTGCCGCCAGTGAGTGGTAAGCCAGTAGCGGACGCGGCGCCAGGCTCCCAACTCCCTCGGGCACCTCCGTGTGCACAGACCCGAGCCGCGCGGCAGACGCCATATTGCCTCCTCCTCCCCTCCCCCGACCCTACCGTCGGCTGCCCAGAGAGACAGAGAGACAATATAGCCACCAGCCGGAGGCACCTCCAGGGAACGGGACCTTCCCTTTTGGGGCCCTATAACAGCTGACTAAGGGGAACTCAGACTGTGAGCTCTCTGCCCGCCAGCCCTCCCAGGTGCTGCTGGCACGGTGATCCCAGGAGAACCGGGCAGAGCCTGAGGTTGAGAGACATAGACCCAGCTTGGGCTCCCTGTGGGTGAATTGGGACAGGCACGCATCTCCCTGGTGGGGACAAAGTTTGAACTCTGAGACCCAGAGGTCAGACCTGCAGACCACATCCCGTGCACGGAGGCCTCGCATTGCCTGGGGCACAGAAGGGATATACGTGAACAGCCTGCTGAGGTGTGTGTGCCTTCAGGGGCAGATCAGTGTCCTAGAGGGCAACCCTCCCCCCATAGGGAGGCCGTGCACCCAGCCCAGGTGGCGTTCCTGCAGCAGGGAACCTCCCCGCTGGCATCACAGCCAGGGAGGCCTGGTGACGTGTGGTCTGGCCTGCTGACAGAGGCTCAGGAGTAGCCGCGGAGTTGGGGACGGTGGAAAGAGGCCAGGCCCGCTCCAGACTGCGGGTCTCGGACAGCCCCACATCTACACGCAGACTCTGACTGAGTGGGGGCCATTCCAGCCCCTCCCTGTCAGCTTTGCCTGGAAGCAGAGAACAGAACTTTGACCCCTGCTGATGACATTGGTGGTGCCTGAGGGCGGGCTTTCCCAACTCAGCTCCACCCAAACTCTCCCCTAGACCAGTTCTCACTGAAGGGGAGAAAAGGACACACCTGGAAGTCCCAGGGCCCCACCCACCACCTGAGGCACTAGAGTTCTCTCTTCAGGAACAAGAGCTGATAACAGGACACAAAAACAACAGCATAGCCTGTTCCTCCAGGCAAGCGCCACCTACTGACAGGGAGAGCATCCTGCACACCCTTTTCACGACACCTACTGACTCATTATACAGGGAGTGGTCGAATGTCACCCACAGACACCACCTACCGGCTCAGAAACTAAACAAGGCGTGTGAATACCCAAACAAAAACCTAAAGAAAAGAAACAACAACTGATCGACATGGGAAGAAATCAGCGAAGGAACTCAGGAAATATGAAGAACCAATCGGAAAACACACCCCCAAAGAGGAGCCCCAGCCCCCTAGAAACGGACACCAACCAAAATCAGGCAACCAAAATGACAGAAGAGGAATTTCGTATGTGGATCATAAGAACACTCA
>VSMD01095600.1:0-77949 GCA_008750895.1 Mirza zaza
AGAGAGAGAGAGAAAGAGAGAGAGAGAAAGAGAGGGATGCCAGCCCAGAAGTCATCAAAGACCACCCAAAGCCGTGGATGACTTTCTCTTTGTTGGCTCTATCATCGTTATTTTTATTACTTTAAAAATATAGCTGTGGTGTCAGCAGCGGAGATCCCATCCCCCGGGAGGCATCTTGGAAGTGCGTGAGGTTGCTTTGTGTTGCCACAACGATAGGGACATTTAGAGCAAAGAAGAGGCCAGCCTCATCTCGTGTAGAATTGTCCCACATTCTGCTTAACTTTCTCATGTCCCTTCCCCCGACAGTCAGGTAGATGAATCAACTCCATTTTTCCTGTAAACACAAAGTTATTTTTCACAGTCTTAATTTACACTGAAACGTGCAGATCTGGAACCAAATTGTAAAGTTCACTTTGCTATTCAGAACTCGGCCGGCAGCGGCCCATCAGTTCAGAAAGCCCCGTCAGTGACGAAAGTGCCACATGTGGTTCTGTCATCAGCAGTGAAACACACCTGTGTCCGTGGGCATCCGCAGGCGGCAAGTCTGCCGTGCAAAGTCATTGCCGACACAAGTGCAAGCATCTGCCTACTCCACCAGTCGTCTGTGTGCATGGCCAAGTATTTACAAATTGAAAGACATATTATTTTATATAAATTACTTTCTTTTGCTCTCCTTTATAATAGCGGTAGGGTATTGTACTACATTTTTATGAAATTATGTATGTACATGAGTTATATACAATCTATGAATTTCATTTCACGATAATAAAGAGAATGCCACAAACTATCAGTTATAAAAAGAAGCTATTGGGCCTGAAAGGGTTGAGAACCATAAAAATACCATGAAATATTATTAAAGAAGGTTGTAAAGAAGAAAAAAAATCACCCTGATACACTACCTTAAGTTTTTTAATATTCCTTCCCACTATCCTTCCTCCCATGCGCTCACTTTGGAATTGCTGCAATTGGAGTTCACGTGACTTTATTCGCTGTTCACAGCCTACAAGGAAACCCATTGCATGGATGGGCAACTTCAGAGAAGCTATGACCTTCATAGAATGTGTGAGTAGCTGAGCCAGGTTTTCCCTCTTTCATTCTAGAATGGGCTGCTTCTCCCAAACCAAAGTCCTTTTTCATAATCGTTATTAATTAGCTTTTGCTGGTGCAAATGATCCTATCGGGTTTGGCGATCTCGTTCTTTGTCCTCGGTTCTTGGTGGGCTCTTGCCTGAAGAATGACCAAACAGACCAAAGCAAGGCAAGCACCAGGTGAAGTTTATCAAGGGGGAGCAAGACAGGATAATAGACCAAGAGCAAGATATAGGTTTACAGAGTAAGATGCATACGCCACAGATGACCACTGGACCCCTTGTTGGAGCAAAAGAGAGCTTGGTTATGGTCCGGGTCTTGTTTTATAGTGTCCGGATAGGGACCTCCCTGTGGTTCAGACGTCGCCATGGAACCACTTTGATGGACAGATGAGAGTTGTATGACCTGAGTCTTACTGCACCTCCAGATCTCTCGTGAGCCTCTCTGAAAGCTGGTTGTTCTAGGTTACTTTCCAGACTCTACTGTATCTATGCTGCTTGGCCCATGGGCTAAAGAATCCTCCATACTCTTTTGCAGTTAGTGCACTAAGTTCTGATGGGCAGATTCCCTCCTCCCCCAGATGTGGCAGATGCCGGGCTTGTTCCCAGGAGGGGCTGGAGCTCCCTAGCTGTCTATTTAATAATCCTAGGACAAGAATAACAAGGACCAAGAGTTGTGGGGAAAGGGAAGATGGAGGAGGGTACAGAGAAGAAAGAGACAAAGGAGAGTTAGGAAAAGGAGGGGGAGGAGATATAGGGGAAGAGATGAGTAGTGGGGGGTAAAGATGGAAGGGAGGGAGAAAGAAAGAAGGAAGGGAGTCGATGGAGAGGGAGGAGGAGAGCAAAGGACATGAAAAGGGGAGGAGATGGTGGGAGGGCTATGGGAAGAGGGGTCAGAGAGGGAGGGCCCAGAACGTGGAGCCTAGTTCCACTCTGCTATTTCCGTGACTGTAGGCAAGTCCCCTCTCTCTGTGGCTGCTTTACCTTTTGAGTGACTGAGGATATGTGTCTGTCTGAGGTTGTAGTAAAGCTGACCAGCACAAAAGACAGGAGAGAATTCTGGAGAAGTTCAAAGGCCTGTTACAAAACTAGGAAGGGGCATGTTCTAGCTTCCTTATCGACACCTTCCAGCGGAATCTTCCAGCACTTGGAGCCCATGTGTGCGTGTTTGTGTGTGTCGTGTATGTGCCGTCTCTCCCAGGCCCACCCACACAGAGGTAATTTTAGAGGAAGTGACTGAATTCCACCTATCACCACGCAGCCTCTAGGCTAGGCTTTCTCTCCAGTTCGCTTTCATTCCTATGCTATGAGACAGCGCTGGCCAGATGAGGGAGATGTATGAAGCATTTGTCATTGAGGTCCATTGAATTTTATTAGCAATTTTCTCCTTTGTTAGCAATTTCACATTGCATATTAGCATTTGTTTTTATATCATATTAGCATTCATCACAAAAGGCTAATCCCATTAGCACTTTTCACATTGTATTAGAGAAAACAAACAATCGCATGGTGCCAATGCATCCCTGCAACAAGGATGGCCTTTTCATCTGCTGCTTTTCTGTTTATTCCAGATCTGCCCCACCCCTCTCTGCAGAGCTGCCTACAAATAGGAAAAAACTCACAGATTCTGACTCTCCAAACCATTTGAGCTATTCGAGAACTTGGGTTTTCCCTTCCAAAAATTCCCATTCATTTGTTCACACATTCAGTTAATGTTCATTGAGCCTATACTGTACCAGGTGTTGTGCTAAATGCTAAGGATACAGTATTAAACAAGACTCCAAGACTGGGGCCCCATTCTCACTCTTCTGAAACAGAATAATGACCAGCCTAGAATCTTGTACCCTGCAAAACTAAGTTTTGTATACAAAGGAGAAATAAAGACATTCTCAGATAAGCAAAGACTGAGGGAATTCACCAAGACCAGCCCTCCAAGAAGTACTCAAAACAGTGTTACCCATGGATCAGCACAATGAACACTCACAAATGTAAAACTACTCAAGAGCTAAAGATCAAAGGCCAGATCCCACAATGGTGCAAGCAAAAACAAAACAACAAAGTTCAACCCATTAGAATGAACAGAAATCTGCCCCACCTATCAGTTCTCTCAATAAATGTGAATGGCTTGAACTCCCCACTCAAGAGACATAGGCTGGCCAAATGGATAAAAAAAAAATATAAGCCAAGTATCTGCTGTCTCCAGTAAACACATCTAACCTGCAAGCATGCATTTAAACTAAAGGTAAAGAGGTGAAAAATGGTATTTCAAGCAAATGGAAGCCAAAAGAAGGCTGGTGTGGTGGTTTTGATTTCAGATAATGTAGTTTTTAAATCAATAAAAGTAATGAAAGATAAAGAAGGCCACTATATAATGGTGAAGGGTATAGTTCAACAAGAAGACATAACAATTCTAAATAAGTATGCACCCAACTTAAGTGCGCCCAGATTCATAAAGCAAACTCTACTTGATCTAAACAAACTGATAAACACCACCACCATAATAGCTGGAGACTTCAACACCCCGCTGACAGCACAGGACAGATCCTCCAAACAGAAAATTAACAAAGAAATAATGGACTTAAACAGAACGCTTGAACAAATGGGCCTGACTGACATTCACAGTACGTTCTACCCAAAAACCACTAAATATATGTTCTTCTCATCAGCTCATGGGACATACTCTAAGATTGACCCTATCCTAGGACACAAAGCATGTCTAAAAACATTTACAAAAATGGAAATTATACCATGTATCTTTTCAGATCACAGTGGAATAAAAGTAGAAATCAACCCTAACAGGAACTCTCATTTCTACACAAGGTCATGGAAACTAAACAACCTTCTGCTGAACGATTACTTCATAAACGAGGAAATCAAGATGGAAATCAAAAGATTCTTTGAGCTAAATGACAAAGGAGACACAAGTTATCAAAATCTGTGGGACACAGCTAAAGCAGTCCTGAGAGGAAAGTTTATTTCCATAAATGCCTATAATCAAAAGTCAGAAAGATCACAAATAGACATCCTTATGAATTGACTAAAAGAGCTGGAAAAATAAGAACAGACTCACCCCAAACCCAGAAGAAGTGAAATCAATAAGATCAAATCAGAACTAAATGAAATTGACAACAGGGAAATTATACTGAAGATTAATAAAACAAAAAGTTGGTTCTTTGAAAAAATAAACAAAATTGACACGCCTTTGGCTAGACTAATGAAAAGCCAAAATGAAAAATCTATAATAAGCTCTATCAGTAACAATAAAGGAGAAATTGCAACTGATGTCACAGATATATATATATATGAATATATATATGAATATATGTAAGATATAATTTATGAATACTACAAAAACCTTTATGCACATAAACTGGAAAATGTGGAGGAAATGGACAAATTCTTAGAAACACACAGCCTCCCTAGGCCTAATCAGGAAGAAATAGAATTACTGAACAGACCAATACCAAGTACTGAAATTGAAATAGCAATAAAAAACCTTCCTAAAAAGAAAAGTCCCAGACCAGATGGTCTCACATTCGAATTTTACCACACCTACAAAGAACTGGTGCCTATCCTGCAGAAATCATTCCACAATATTGAGAAGGATACAATCCTCCCCAACATGTTTTATGAAGCCAACATAACCGTGATACCAAAACCAGGAAAGTATACACCAAAAAAAGAAAACTACAGATCAATATCCCTTATGAATATAGATGCAAAAATTCTCAACAAAATCCTAGCCAATCAAACCAGGTGCTTATCAAGAAAATAATCCAAGCCCACAACCAAGTGGGCTTCATCCCAGAGATGCAAGAATGGTTCAACATAAGCAAATCTATAAATGCAATTCACCACATAAAAAGAAACAAAAACAAAGACCATATGATCCTCTCAATAGACGCAGAAAAAGCATTTGACAAAATTCAACACCCTTTTATGATAAGAATGCTTAACAAAATAGGCATAGTTGGAGCTTACCTAAAAATGATACAAGCCATATATGACAAACCCACAGTCAAATCATACTGAATGGGGAAAAATTGAAAGCATTCCCACTTAGATCTGGAACAAGGCAAGGTTGCCCACTATCTCCACTTCTATTCAACATAGTGCTGGAAGTCCTTGCTATAGCTATCAGATAAGAGAGTGGAATTAAGGGCATCCAAATAGGAGAAGAGATCAAACTCTCACCCTTTGCAGATGATATGATATTATATCTAGAAAATCCCAAGAATTCAACCAAGAGACTCCTTGAATTCATAAATGAATTCAGTAAAGTCTCAGGATACAAAATCAATACACATAAATCAGAGGCATTCATATGCGCCAATAACAAAGTGAGAAACAAAATCAAAGATTCAATTCCCTTCAAAATAGCAACAAAGAAAATAAAGTACCTAGGAATATATTTAACTAAGGAGGTAAAAGACCTCCACTACATGGAGAACTATGAAACACTGAGGAAGGCAATAGCAGAGGACGTAAACAGGTGGAAGACTATACCATGTTCATGGGTCAGCAGAATCAACATTGTTAAAATGTTTATACTACCCAAAGTGACCTACAGAGTCAATGCAATCCCTATTAAAATACCATCATCATTTTTCACATATACAGAAAAAATAATTTTACGCTTCGGATGGAACCAGAGAAGACCCCATATAGCAAAAGCTACCCTAGGCACTAAAAACACAATGGGAGGTATCAGTTTACCAGACTTCGAACTATCCTACAAGGCTACAGTAATTAAAACAGCTTGGGACTGGCACAAGAACAGGGACATTGACCAGTGGAACAAAACAGAGAACCCAGCTATAAAACCATCCTTGTAGAGCCATCTCATCTTTGACAAAGCAAACAAAAACATACACTGGGGGAAAAAAATCCTTATTCAATAAATAGTGCCAGGAAAACCGGATAGCCACATGTAGAAGATTGAAACACGATCCACACTTCTCACCTCTCACAAAAATCAATTCATTCTGGGTAACAGACTTGAACATTAGGTGTGAAACTATTAGAATTCTAGAGGAAAACGTTGGAAAAACTCTTCTAGACATTGGCCTCGGCAAAGAATTTATGAAGAAGACCCCAAAGGCAATCATAGCATCCACAAAAATAAATAAATAGGACCTAATCAAATTAAAAAGCTTCTGCACAGCCAAAGAAATTGTCACGAGAGCAAACAGACAACCCAAAGAATGGGAGACAACTTTCGCAAACTTCACATCCAATAAAGGGCTGATGATTAGAATCTATTTAGAACTCAGGAAATTCAGCACGGAAAAAATCAAACAACCCTATCAGAAAGTTGGCAAAGGACATGAACAGAAACTTTCCAAAACAAGACAGAATAATGGACAACAAACATATGAAAAAATGCTCAACATCTCTAATTATCAGAGAAATGCAAATCAAAACCACAATGCGGTATCACTTATCTCCAGTGAGAATAGCCTTTATTAAAAAGTCTCACAACGATAAATGTTGGCATGGATGTGGAGAGATAGGAACACTCCTACACTGCTGGTGGGACTGCAAACTAGTCCAGCCTCTGTGGAAAACAATATGGAGATACCTTAAAGTGATACAAGTAGATCTACCATTTGATCCAGTCATCCCATTACTGGGCATCTACCCCAAAGAACAAAAGACACTCTATAAAAAAGACACCTGCACTCGAATGTTTATAGTAGCACAATTCACAATCGCAAAGATGTGGAAACAACCCAAGTGCCCATCAATACATGATTGGATTAATAAAATGTGGTGTATATATACCATGGAGTACTATTCAGCTATAAGAAACAATGGTGATATAGCACCTCTTGTATATTCCTGGATAGAGCTGGAACCCATTCTACTAAGTAAAGTATCCTAAGAATGGAAAAATAACCATCACATGTACTCACCAGCAAATTGGTATTAACTGATCAACACCTAAGTGGACATACAGGAATAACATTTATCAGGCATCAGGCAGACGGGAGGGATGAGGAAGGGATACATATATACATAATGAGTGTGATGTGCACCATCTGGGGGATGGACACGCTTGAAGCTCTGACTGGGGGGGGGGCAATACACGTAACTTAAACATTTGTACCCCCATAATGTGCTGAAATTAAAAAAATACTTCATGGAAAAAAGGCAAATACATGTTTTCCTCAAGTTTCGAGAATATATAAACAGATTGCAAGGGAATATTTTAAATAAACTTTTTTAGAGCAGTTTCTAGTTCAATTGTCAACAAAATTGATATGCCAATTTCAATGCTTTTCATCTTCATCTGTTCATTAAAGTAGGTTTTTATCAGCCAACATTCCGTTAGCTTATTTAGTATGACTGGTTGAACCTAAAAGAAATAGTCCTGCATTTTCAGTATATTTCCTAATTCAAGATCTTTCCTATTCCTGATTTGTTTCTGAGTAGATGAAGAGTTTTCAACATTTGGAAGTTTATAGATGTAAATCCTTAGAGTATGCACAGCAATGTTTTTTTAATTTTTAAAAAATGAGTCCACTTTCCTGTTTTTCAGATCATTCCCAAAGTAAAATTGGCTACCCTACCGTCACTTACTAGGCTCAGAGTACTTATGATGTTGGGATACTACAAGTGTCACAATTTCTGGCAAATGTCTCGTTTATCAAAGGAACAACGATTAGAAACCTGATCGTCATTCCTGGGTACATCATCTGCGGGCCCCCACAGCCGTGAAGATGAAGTGTGAAGATGAGAGAAAAAAATTTTATAAACTGTAAAGCTCTCTACAAACATCCAAGGCGCATTTCCAAAGCAAGCTGAAACCTCCTGCCAGGGAAGGCGTGGTAAGAGAGAAAGGATCGTAAATACTTTAGTGTCAAGGAAACTTTCGGTTGCCTGGTTGAAGCCTGTGGACCCCATCTCAGAAAAAGTAGGGTTTTTATATGCATAAAGTAAAATGTACAGTAAATCAAAAGAAACTAATTATAATGAACGATAGTTATAATAATTTTTTAAACTGTGATAAACCAATATATGGGATTCTATAGAAAAATGTTTTATTATAGAAAACCTCAAACAGATTCAGAGCAAACAATGGTGTAACTAACCCACGGCACTCATTTCCCAGCATCAGCCGCCATCAACATCCTAACACCCTCATGGAAAGATAAGACAATGTCCACACACTCTCCACAACCACCTTGATTATTTTCGAGGTAAAACTTACAAACTTTGGGGTCCACACCTCTGAACAGTTTTGACAAATGAATGTGGTTCTGTAACCCACACCCATACAAAGATAGGAAACCTTCCAGTGCCCCCGGAAGCCTCCTTGTGCTTCTTCCCTGCCAAGTGTACCCTGTTTCCCCGAAAATAAGACAGGGTCTTATATTTATTTTTCCTCAAGAAGACACCCTAGGGCTTATTTTCAGGGGATGCGTTAGTTTTTTTAAGTACAGTACAACAATCTACATTTATTCAAATATAGTTAAGTCGTCTTCTTCTGGAACATCATCACAACTCTCCAAATCCCGAATTCCATCCTGAATTTCTTGCGACTCTATTTCCTTTAGAACTGTTGGCCCCAATCTCTCATGTAGAGCAATAGAGCTCTCATGGGCCAGATGAGAAGGGCTGCTTGTCTTCTTTAGCGCTCCGCAACGAAATGCATGGTTTGTGCAGATGCGCTGTGTAGCCACGCCCATCACTAGGTCTTATTTTAGGGGTAGGGCTTATATTGCACAAATGCTTAGAAATCCTGCTAGGGCTTATTTTATGGGTAGGTCTTATTTTCAGGGAAACATGGTACCTTCTGGTTAACTTAGGAAATAACAAGAACTAATGGGGTATCTAAAGTCTGTAAAAATTTGAAGAAGTGATGAGCATGAATGCTATTTCGAGATATCTCTAACAACTGCAAAGTGGTATCTATTCAATACTTTTTGTTATCTATGGATAACAAAATCTCAGATGCGTGGCTGGGTTTGCTGCCTGCATTCATGATGAGTGCCAGGGACACTGCTGAGCACTTCGCATATATTTAACCCTGGAAATTATTGATGACTAAGTGCTCTGAGCCTCATTTTAAAGATGAGGAAACTGGGGTTCAAAAAATTCAAGTAGTACCTATGTGTCCACTTAGGTGCTGCTCAGTTAATACCAGTTTGCTGGTGAATATATGTGGTGCTTGTTTTTCCATTCTTGGGATAATTCTGTACCCCCATAATATGCCAAAATAAAAAAAAGAAAAAGAAAGAAAAAAAATTCAAGTAATAAGCCCAAGATCATCCAGCTCATGGCTGGTGGGACTAAGATAGAAACTTAAAGAATTAAGAACATCTGGACTCTAAGTTTGGCTCAGTTCCTTATTAGCTGTGTGACCATTGGTGAACTCTCTGGTCCATATTTTTGACTTCCAAAATTGGATTCATAACACATCCCCTTCTGGGGTTATGATGATCCTGATACTCACTGAATTATCTGATAATTGAGGATTCAACAGAAATTGGCTCCAGTCCTCAACCAAAATAAGACTGGAGCCCCATATCTCTCTCCTTTGCATTTATTTTTTATTTTGAGACAGATCTTACTCTGTCGCTGGCTAGAGTGCAGTGGTGTCATCACAGTTCACTGCAACTTCACACTCCTGGGCTGGAGTGATCCTCCTGCCTCAGCCTCCTGAATGGCTGAGATTACAAACATGCACCACCATGCCCGGCTAATTTTTCTACTTTTTGTAGAAAGAAGGTCTCGCTCTTTCTCAGGCTGGTCTCAAACTCCTGGCCTCAAGCAATCCTCCTGCCTTGGCCTCCCGAAGTGCTAGGCTTACAGGCATAAGCCACCGCACCCAGTTTATGGAGCCCTACATCTCTCCACACCTCTCTCCGCGTCCTTCCTCACCACATGTGGCTCCAGCTTCCCAGTTGCACTGGCACAGCTGGAGGTGGGGAGCTGGGGACTAGGAGAGGCTTATTGGAAGCCTTGACCAAGGTCTAATGCCCAAGGAGTAGCAAAAGAAGAAGGTATAAGAAATTTTGTGGCTTTTTTGCCATGACTTTCTTTTCCTACAATTTAACTGGAGTTACCGGCAAAGTTCTCAATGGGACAAGCTGAAGGTCACATTACCTGAGAATCAGATCCACACAGGGCTGGTTACAAATGCAGACTCCTGGGCTCTACCCAAGACCTAGGAATTAGAATCAATGATGGCAGGGTGTGGAACTCTGCATTTTTAACAAGTTCCCCCAAGTGATTTTGATGCACACTCACACTTGAGAATCACTCCTCTATACTTCAGTATGTGGAATGGTTTCGTCATGTGTTAGAATTCCTCTGTGCTCTCAAATGCCTACACAGGGCCTTGTTGTTCCCGGTAAGTTATTTAGTGATGGGATGTTTTGCTCACTGACATAGCACCAATGCAGTGCCTAGGACATAGTATGTGCTCAATAAGAATAATCATCATTATTTTGCTTCAATCAGGTGACTATCCTCTTCTTTGAAGAGCTTTGTGAAGAGCTCACTTGTTACTTAAACACAAAGGTAAAGAGAGGCCTGTGCCATAGAGATGATGAGGTTGACGATGATAATGATGATGATGATGACAGTAACTGCAGTAGAATGACCTTTGGAGCCCCAATTCTTCACCCCTCTTTGTATCTATACATCCTTGCTGTAAAACTTTACAATTTCTTCCACAAAAGGTAAGGTATACTTCCACGCTCCTTGACTTGGGGCTCAACCATGTGACTTGCTTTGGCCAACAGAATATTAGCAGACATGACACAGGATGAATTTGCAATGCAGGGTCTGTGTGGTTGGGCACACCCTCTAGTGACCTTGCCATCGCCAAGAGAAGAGTTTCCCCTGGGTAGCTGCTTCCTCTTCAGCCTGAGCCCCAGAGTAAACACATGAGGACCAGAGTCATCCTATCCTGGAGCAAAGTAGACGCTTATTATCACATGCCACTGAGAGTTTGCGTGTGTTTGTTATGCAGCAATGGCTGACTGACACGTGCTGGTGATGGCAGTCATGATCGTCATAAATGCAATCTACTTTCATTCATACTGAGTAAGTTTTAATAATACAGAGAAGACAGAAAGTACAAGAGTTCCAGGTTGTGAGATCTGACAGGCTCTGCAAAATACTGTGTGATTAAGGTATCCAACCTCTCTTAATCTCAGTGTCCTCACCGATAAAATACTTATCTTACAATGTAGTCAAGAAGAATAAATGAGCTGATGCCTATTAGGTGTCTGGTACAGAGTCAGCACTCAACAAAACAAGGAGGAAAGAAGGAAGGGAGGGAGGGAAGAAAGATGGGAAAGGGAAAGGAAGGAAGAGAGGGAAAGGGAAAAGAAGGAAGGGAGGGTAGAAGGGAGGAAAGGAAGATTGGCATGAAATTGGAAAGTTCGCCTGCAATTGAGGGCAAAGGTCGACAGCTCACACTTCGCCTCCTCTGAGCCTCTGTTCACCCAGCCTAGTCGCCGAGAAGAATGCTGTGCCATTCTCCCTGGGCGTTCCAAAGCACACAGCATTTCCCAGAGTACTATGCCAGGTGTTTGATGCTTTCACAAGCCTTTTCATACTTTTAAACCTGTTGCCACAGGAATAGCTTCCATAGTGGCAGTACTGGCAAAAGACTGGCAGAAAGACTAAGGAGGGGAGAAATCCACCCTCCTGTATTCTCGCTGGGAAATTATCCTCAGCCTTTGATATATTAAAATTGAAGAGCTGTAAATGCCGGTTGTCATGGCGACAAGTGGCATGCCGCCCTGCGATTGGTGGTGTAAGTTCGCTTTCCTTTGGGTGCTGCAGCCTAATTAACTGTTATTTTTGTCTGCGTGGAGGAAGAGCCCACACTTGGGGTTTTTGGCGGTGACTGCAGCCCCTGTGGACTGAGTTAATTTTCACAGACTACAAAGAGAGACAGGGCCGGGCCCCAGTCATATTTATAGTCTCAGAAAAGTCGCCAATGTTTAAGTAAGAGTCAGAGAAGGTATTAGCGCACATCCCAACTTCTCTTTGACAATTTCAGTATCTCTAGCAGTCGCAAGACTTATTTGGGTTGGATTTGGGGATGATAAACAGTAGTTAGCCCGAACCGAGAATCAGCTCTCTGTTCCTGGTTCCAGCTGCCTCTGTCTCCCCACCAGACACGCACACTCTCGTGAGCCTGCGCTCCCGGGAACGTGGCGTGTGGCACCCCCCCCCCCTCCCTGGCCAGCACGCTGCGAGCCTAGGAGGGACATGTGAAAGCCATCTCATCTAGTTCTCCATCTCCACACCCAGAGATGTCATACCTGCGCTGGCCAACTCGGTGGATCCAGCCAGTTCTCTAAAAGCCTCCAGGAAAGGAATCCCATGTTGCCACCGAACCGAAAACCAGAAAGCTGTCTTCCTGCAATTGAAAACAATTTGTTTTCAATTTTGATTCTTAGATGAGCTCAGGTTAATTTTCTATTTTGAGTTGACTCATATTCTCCCTCAATTTTTTTTTTTTTGCTTCCTGCCACATATTTTTAAAAACTAAAGGATCCCTTCTCCCTAGGAAAGAGAAAAGCACCTCTTGCATTGGCAGTAATTTGAGTTGTACTTTTGCGACCAAGCAAAACTCTTCCTGAGAGGCCAGTGTTGGGGGAATGGTTGATAAATGGTGTATGCTGAGGACTCAGGAACATAGACAATATGGGTGGAAAGGCGAAGTTGATCTGAAAAGAGGGAAAAAGCAGACTTTAACACTGGATCAGAACCCTCAATGCATTGAACCTACCCCCAAAAAGCCATCCTTAGAAGTATAGTGGGCATTTAAAAATAATTTTTGACCACCGTGATCTTTTGCATATCTCTATCTGGAGATTTCTCCAGTTTGTGGCAGAAGCTTAAAACAGTATTTCCCAGCAGCTTCCGCAGAGAGGACAGAGGCATGTGGCACAGGCTCTGCCACTCAGTCATGCCTGGGCAGGCGGGACTTTGAAAGGGAAGCTAGTTGCCACAAGGAATCTGCCCAGGAGAGAGCAGCAGCAAGAGTGCTCGGCTTCCAGAGACAACAAAGGCAGAGGTCCCTGCAGTAGCGTCCCTGTGCCCAGTGCCAGCTGTGGGGTCTGGCTCCAAGTAGCCATGGTGGGAGCTCCACCAGCCCAGGGCTGCAGTGCAACTTCAGTGATGCCCCTGAACCCATGGCCTCTGAGCCAGGTTCTCTGGAGGTTCTGCGGACATATGCAACAATATTTAATAAAAACCTGGTATGTGTATGTGTGAGAGTGAGAGAGAGAAAGAGAGACAGACAGACAGACAGGGAGAGAGACAGACAGACAGGTTACTGGTGGGTATAAGTAGAATGAGGCTGGCCGGAGGAGTTCCTTGGAAAGAAAACATACATGGGTTCCCCCACGAAGCAGGTCCCAGCTCTTACCCAAGAGACCACATTTGGGTTGATTTTTGACTCTGCAACCAACGGTGTGTTGACTCAGCCACCATAACCTCAAACTGACAGTTAAATTGGGAAAGCCTCACTTCTTGGAGATAAGGATTTTCTGGCATCCAGGGAACTTGAGTTTGGCCCTAGGTCAACCATACGCTCCTTGCTCTAGACGTGATGACTTGGCTGATTGGGCCCAAGCCTTCCCCAGCACTTTGCGTGTCTGGCTGTATCAGCACTGGCACAGATCCTGTTGATGTAGGTGGTACAGAAAGGATGCAGCACACTCTGATGGGGTCGCCGGCCAGTCATCTTTGCCTCTTACGAGTCACGTGTGTAGACATCTCCCAGCTTTAGAGGACAGCTACTCAAGTGCCTCAGTCAACACGCAGGCACAGAGGTGGGACACATTCCTTTTTGCTTTCTTCCAATTGAGATCAAAGACTGGAGTTCAATCTCCTGACTTTCACCTTGGGGCGTCCTTAGTCTCTACCCCACTGTTTCCGAAGGCGGGAAAGTTAGGTTACCTATGAGAGGAAGAACTGGTAGGCTCTGAGCCTTTCTCATTTGACTTGGGTGTTCTTAAATCATCACTAACAGTGAACAAGGCAATGGTCCATGGTAGTAATAGGTTCAGCAGTGGCCTGCCAAAGGAAAGCATGAATGAATCCTTTTTTTCATTAAACTGGCCAGGGATTTCTGTTGCTACCAGCTTAAGAATGCTCACTAATGCAGATAGGGCTTAGGTGCTTGTTTTTGTAAATAAAGTTTTATTGAGACACAGGCTCATACTTTTACATTGTGTCTATGGCTGCTTTTGCACTACAAGCAGTTGCACCAGAAACCTAAAATATTTACTATCAGGCTCTTTACAGAAAATGTTTTTTAACCCCTGGTCTAGGGAGTTGCTACTCAAAGTGTGGTCTCAGGGATAGCAGCAATAGCAGCATTCAGATGCTTATTAGAAATGCAAATGGTCGGGCTCCACCC
Source organism: Mirza zaza (assembly GCA_008750895.1). NCBI lineage: Eukaryota > Metazoa > Chordata > Mammalia > Primates > Cheirogaleidae > Mirza > Mirza zaza. Next base: position 14,484 of record VSMD01095600.1, read on the forward strand.
CAGATGTACTGAATCAGAATCTCTTGGGGGGGGGGGCGGATTTGTGTACTAACAAGCTCTGCAGGTGATACTGTGCACACTAACGTTCGAGAAGCCCTGTACTAGAAAGCTTATCTTTCACATTGCATAGAAATCTGTCAACTTAGAGAAGGTATGATGTTTCTAGTTTTTACCTGAATCTACCCAAAACACATATAGTCCCTGCTTTCTCCAATGGCTGTCAAGAGATCTGAAGGTGCTTCTTATGCCTGGAGGGTCTTTTTAATCTCCTTGATAAACAAACTCATTTCCCACAAAGGTTTTCCATCCATCTCTCCACCACTTTCATTCAGCTATCTAAGACACTTCAGTTTATCAACACTCTACTCACTGTGTTGCCTGAACTCTAAACCATGAGATATGTTTGCAGGACCAACCTTACTTCACTCTCCTGTAGTAAGCAAATAGCAAAGTGCTTAAGTACTGGGACCATGGAATCAGACAGGTAGATTTATGCCCTGGTCTTGCCCTATTAAAGACATGTGGCCTTGGCCAAGTTACTTAATCTCTTCCAGCCTGTGAAATGAGAATAATTATAGCACCCACCTCCTGGGGCCATTATGAAAGTTAAATGAAATAATGCACAAATATCTGGCTCTTGATAAATACTCAAAGAGTGATTATTACTAACCAGTGGCCCATCATGTGTAGTGAGAGCTATGCCTGAGCTGAAAAGGGAGCAGTAAATGTCAGGCACCTTTGTACACAAGCCTTTGTCTATGGTCTATGGTCACTAGTTCTCCACGTGCCCTATAAGACCTTAGCTTCCTTTCCATGATTTAAGACTCCAGTCGTAATTTACTCTATTGCCTTTCCCTGGTTATCATTCATCATTCTCAGTTCCATTCAACAGCTCAACAATGATCAAGTGCCTACTATGTGCCAGGCACTGCACCAAGCACCCAGGAGATAGAGGTCAACACGAGGACTTTATTTCAGGGAATATCTCAGTGCAGAGCAATGTTCAGCAAAGGAGCCCTTTTTGTTACGAGCATGTCTTAGGCAGAAATGCAGAAAAGAGGAAAGAGAGGATGGGCTGGTGGAAGCCAGGAGGGGTTCTGAGCTCTTACCCATGAAGTGAGTGTCCTCCCGAACCGCACCCTCCATCCCCCGCAAGGAACCCTAAGGAATCCCAGGTGGCTGCAGAACGAGAATGGAAACCAGTCTACACCGTGTGGGACACGTCGGAACCAGACGGGGCCGGGCTTGTAACGCCTTTCCCCCCGAGTGTTGTCTCTGTCTTGAGGAGTTGAAGGGAAATCTTTCTATGTTTCCGTTTCTGAACAAAGTTTTGAGAAAGGATCCTTCTATCTTCCCCTCTTACCTGGGTTCCCTTCTGCGTCTCTCTGTGAGCCACTGTCTCCTACGGCCTCAGAACCCAGGTGGGCTGGGAGGCAGGGCGGCCTCACCAGTGTGGGGTCCCTCTCTTGGTTTCACCCAGCCGGTGGGCGTCTCTCCCCTCTTCCGCTCTGCCTTAACTGTTGTAACTGCCTTAACTGTTGTAAGACGCACGGCAGCCTTTCTCCTGCTCTCAGAAGTCAGCTAGCAGGTGCAAGCGACTTCATTTACAATGCCAGCAGGAGGCATGTGACGCAGCCTGGCCAATCAGAGCACCCTATTCCCCACCCCCCCAGCCTCTGTGACTGGTTCAGTTGTGGGCAGCTGACCCAATCAGAGCTGAGACTGTGGAGAGAGTAGCAAACACTCTTCTGCTGGGCTGCAGCAGTGAGGCTGAAGCGTGGTGTAGACGGGGTAGGGGTCCCAGCTGAGCACCTCATCCCACAGAGGAGACCAGGGGACACAAGTGCCCAGCTCCAAGGAAGGGCCTTCATCAGGGTCCCAGGTGGCCAAGATTTGAACAATCATCCTTAAAAAGATACCCCTCTTCAACATTACATAGCGTTGGAGTGAAGAGAATGGTGTCTCAAGTTCAGTAGACCCGGTTTTCCCTTCACTCCTGTCTCTACCAGTCACAAACTACGTGAACTTGGGCAAGTCACTTAACCTCTCAGAGCCTCAATTTCCTCATCAGCAAATTGGGGATACTAGCACTTTTGCCACTGGTTGTTGAGAGAATATAATAAAGTTATAAAGGTAATGTGTTTTACCACAGTACCTGGTGTGTTTTGAGCTAATAATGTTTAACCTACTAAACATCTTAAATAGTAATAATAATGTTTACCTAGGAAACATTTTAAAATACATTAGCTCCAGGCTCTAGAAGAGCATGAGGTTGCCATGGGCTTTGGAGGAAGGCTACAGTCGGTGTGGGAATTCTAGCATTTAGAAGGAAAAGGGTCTGGGGAGGTGGGGGACAGGAAAACAGAAATGGCTTAAGACCTAGGCTTAAAAGAGCTGCCACTCTGTGACAGTAGCCACTTCCTGGTTGACTGTCAGCTTTGATAAGCTGGAAGTGGCCAATCTTTGCAGACGGGCAGATAGTATGGTTATCATATTATCATGCTATAAATTAGCATTTCAACATGAAACTGCCATTGAAATGCAGCTGAAATCAATTCTACCACTCCCTCTTCGCTCTTGCCCTCTGATTCTTACTGAGCAACCGATGAACCCAACTGGCTTCCACCCCATTTTTGTTGCCCGTGAGACAGAGAGACAGAGGAAAAAAAAAAAAAAGAAGGATTCTGTGCATGCCTAAGTGATAACTCAAAATGATGGTATTGCTTGTGCTAGTGGCTGGCTCTTTGTTGTTGCTGTTATTTTATTCTTGGTCATTATTATTGGCTTCTGTGGTAGACTCAAGCAGTGTTTGAAATCTCACCCCCTTTCATTTCTCCGCTGCTTTGAAGGGAACTGCTATGTACAGCCCACCACTGGGAGACCTCCTCCTTCCCCTATCATTTTACGCTACATTACAACAGAAGTTGCATGACTCCAAAGGATGCTTTTGACTTTAAAGCTCTTGTGATCTATTTGTGCCATACACATGTTAAATTAGAAATTCATTTGTCACTCCCAGATAATAATGTTCAGAATGGCGCTTCCTGCATGAATCATTATCTTCGGCCTGGAGTTGTTCTCCTTAATGAATATGCATGAGCCCAGAGAGGGGGAAGAGAGGTTTGCAGAACCTGTTTCCTGGAGGAGCCTCGGATCGTTCAGCCCAATGTTCTGACTTTGAGCTTCCAGAGCCAAGCCCAGCATCTGCTTTGCCACCTACAGCTCATCCAGCCTTCTCAGAACACCTGCTTTCTGCTGACAGCACGTGCCCAGTGACAGCGGGGAGCCCACGCAGTCACAGGGAAGGCTGCTGCCTGTCCATTTGTGAGACAGGAGGTGGGCTCGGGAGCGCAGCAGGTTAGGAGGCAGCGGAAATGGAAGTGGCCTCACGGTGTCCTTCAGAAATTCCAGCTGTCGATCCAGAAACCATGTGGCGATGCCCGCCGGCTCTGCCTCCAGGAAGCAGAAATTAGGATCAGGAGTCTAAGAGTGATTAATTTCAAAGGGATACAAATGCTGTAGGCGGGCTGCAGTTGCAGGAAGCAAAGAAGGCTATCCCCACATGAGCAGCTGAATATCAAACAAAGGAAAGGAGGGACTGTGTGGTGCTGCTGTAACCCAAGGTTCCTTGGGGTTCCATAGCAGTTTGGCCACACCTGGTTGATGCCATGGCTCTAGGTCCCTTTCACAAAATCTAGGCTTTGGTGTTTAAGGCAGACCTTGTTTCCTGTTGTGGAGGAATTCTTCAGAATATCTCATCCTGTTTGGATGAGTTTCACATGAGATCAAAGGTTCTCTATGCTGAAGCTCTCCTGTAGTCTTCTGCAGTGATCAAAAGAGATCATATTTACTGATCAGCTACTCTGTTCCAGACACTGTGCCAGATACAATTACAATCATCTAAGGAGATGGTGTTTTTGAAATATATGAATGTCTCCCTGTCTCACTTAGAGCATCCATTGCTTCAGAAAGGATTGGGTTACTTGTGGCAGAATCACAAAGAGAAAGGAGCAATGTCCGCCTTTTTACTTCCCAAACAGGCTCTCTATCGTGAGACAACAGTCTTATAATCCGTGCTTCCCTGAGAAAGAAAGGGATACTTCTAAATTCTAAAACAATACTTCTATAGCAACCCTGGGAGATCTGAGCATGGAATTTTATTGCTGTAGGTTAGAGATGATACAGAAGAGACATTTCCACATCTTAAAAAGAAGAGAAACAGTCCCAGCCCTGGGCAGGGGTTGGAAAGTTGAAGGGAGAAATCACAGAAGAGAGAAATTTTGAAGGAAAGAAAGAAAGATGAAGACACTTCTGGGTCCCTCGAGTTGAAGACGGAAAGCCCAAATGGTTTGAAAGAAACCAGAGATCCAAGCGGCATCCTCTTTCAGCATGTCCCTAAGCTGGCATGGAATGGCCCTGGTGAGGTGGCATGGCTGAGGGACCTCCCTGAGTCCCACCTACTGCAGCCTGGTGCTGAAAACCAGGGCTGTCACATGCAGCCACACCGGCTGTGCCCCGCACAACACCGGACTCCATCACAAAGACCACGGAGTCAGCAAACTTTTTCCCCAAAGGGCCAGACAGTAAATATTTCAGCCTTGCGGGCTGTATAATATCTGCCACAACTATCAACTCTGCCGCTGCCGCACAAACACAGCCATAGCCGATATGTAACTGTGTGGGTGCAGCTCTGTTTCAATAAAACTTTGTTTACAAAGTCAGGTGACAAGCAACACTGGGTGCACGGGTTGTAGTTTGCTGACCCCTGTCGTAGATTATGGCATTACAGTGTCCTCCGACATAGCCATCCTGCAGAAAAACCTGGCAAGATTCCCTGCGTCCTTCCTTCCAGAGGGACCCAGAGTTTCTGAGAGAACAGACATGGCAGAAGAGCCCTCCCTGGCTTAGGATGAGAAGATCACAGAGTGAAGTAACCTCAGGCCAGAGCTAATGACAGAGATCTGTGATTTCTGCAGCGGCAATCAGAAACATGCTTGACAAGTATCAGGAAGGAGCAGTCACTCCGTGGGGACATCAGTGCAGAGCAGGACTGAGGGTCCAGTTGAGACTCAGAATCCTGCCTTGGCGGTGGGAAAGGACAGTGTTCGACACATGGACAGAGACCATTTCGCCTTCTCTTTGAGACACCTGAAATTTATGAACCCAGAGGTGGAGGAAAAAGAGTCCTAGAGAGAGGAAATAAATAACCCTGAGGGAGAATTTGAATGGCAATCGATTCTTTGCCAAGACTGGGTTGACAAAAATGATGTTAAACCAGTTTCCCCCTCCCCCCATACCTGTCCCAGGCAATAGCAAGGACCAGGACTCAGAGCAAGATGAGATCTGTTATGGAAAATAAAGAAATTGACACAGATCCTTTGTTCATCTGAAGTCTACTGAGGAAATTCCTGCATGCAGGGACTAGTCCAGGCGTTCAAAGGACCGCAGAGCAGCACATTCCTGCCTGGCAAGGCTAGAATTGTGGCCTGCGCATGCAAGACCAATGCTTTTTTTCTTCTCTTCAATTTTTTTTTTATTATTGTATAATATACATAACATAAATTTTACCAGATTAAACGTTTTTAAGTGTACAGTTCAGTGACATTAAATACATTAATAATGTGCAACCATCATCACCATCTGTTTCCATAACTCTTTTCATCTTGTAAAAATGCAACGTTTCACCTTTAAGTACTAACTTCCCATTTTCCATTCCCCCAGCCCCTGGAAACTACCCTTCTTCTTTCTGTCTCTATGAATTTTACTATTCTAAATACCTCATGTTAAGTGGAATCATACAGTATTAGTCCTTTTGTGACTGGCTTATTTCACTTAGCATAATATCCTCAAGATTCACTCATGTTGTAGCATGTGCCAGGAGTTCCTTCTTTTTAAAGACAGAATAATACTGGTTTGTACGTGTATGCCACATTTTGTTTATCCACTCACCCGCCAGTGGACACTTGGGTTGCTTCCAAGTTTTAGCTCTTGCAAATAAGGCTGCTGCTTTGTGCAGAAGCATGCATTGCCAACCTGGGGAAGGCCACTGTTGTCATGTGTGTTATCGTAATGGTCTTATCACACTTACTGGCCCAGCCCGGAATGTTCTATTTTCCATTTTATTTTTCCATGGCAAGCCCTTGAGTAGCACTCAGTGTAATGGGAGAGAGAAACACATAGAGATTATTAGACTTTAAGATAGAAAAAAGCCCATTAGAAATACTACAAAATACTCTGTAAGCCCAATGGGAGCATAGAGGAGGAGCAACTCCATTTACGAGGTGAAAACTAGAAGGTTTCAAAACAGAGGGAGCATTCTAAATGACAACACACACAACATCCGGGCTACTCGAACCGTGGTCCATGGACCTACGGCATCAGTTTTACCAGACAGCTTGTTAGAAACGCAGAATCTCAGGTCCCTCCCCAGACCTGCTAAATCAGAATGTGCATTACAGATCCAGGGATGATTTGCAAAAAAAAAAAAGACTGGCACTCTACTATGAGGTAAAGAGCCTGGCAACTCTTGGGACCCTAAAAACCCTCCATGACCCAGAAGGAAGCGGCCGAAAGCCCGCCAAGCCAGCCTCCCAGGACTCCCAGAGCCTGAGCCGCCTCACAGCCTTTCCAGGACATAATCAAACTAAGAGTCCCCTGAGGCACCAGTGCACAAACTATGGAAATCAGATTTTCCCCTAAATCAAGCCTTACAAAGTGTTTAAAATAGACTTAGAAATGCCAGAGAATCCCACCTGCTAAGAAAAATGATAGAATACCAAGTCAAAGAAGCTGTCAAAGGGAAAAAGAGATGTAAAGCAGACACACTCAAGACCAAGAGACAGAAAGAGCCCGCGCAAGAGAGAGCAAGAGGGTGAGGGGGGAGGGACAGGAGGGACAGACAGAGACAGGGAAGGAGCAGCAGAAAGAAAGGGGGGGGCGACACTGGGGGGAAGGAGATGAAGATGGAAGGACAGGAAGGAAGGAGAGATGGGAGCAAAAGAGGGAAGGAAAGGGGGAGAAGAAAAAGACATGTAGGTAGAAGGGGGAAAGAGCAGGAAAAAATGAGAGATGAGAGCAAGAAAGAGAGAGAGATGAAAAACAAGGTTAGAATTACAGCAGAAACACTGAAGAGAAAGAGAGGACAAGGACAGTCCTCCAAAGAGCTTGTTGGAGCCTCTCTGCTTTTCTGTGGTACCTGGAACAGCAGGGGCCAATCAGATAAAGACACGGGGAGAAACTTCCCCAGTCCAGAACCCAAGGGTCCTTTTCAAGTGGCCTCAACTCACTTTCTTTCCAAGAGCAGCCACAACCCGAACCCAGAGGGCCTCCTTCCCAAAGGCACCATGCTTTCTCTCATTTCTGTGTCTTCTGCCAGCCGTGCCTACCGCCTGGCATGTCCTTCCTGCCTCCTCCCAAGGCAACCCTTATGCACTCTTCAAACCCCAGTTCCCCAGTCACCTGTTGCTGTCCTGACCAGCAGCAGGCAGAATTAACCACTCCCTCCTCCATACATTATAGCAATTCCAGTGATCAATTCTTCTGTCGTACCACTTAGCTTCACAGTATCGATCCTTGTCCACGTGCATGTCCCCTCTATTAGACCATAAACTCCTTGAGGGGAAGGGATGTTGTCTTGTTAAATTCTATACATCTAGCAACTAGTATATGCTCTGTCACAGAGCAAGCACTCAATATATGTTGAAAGAGTAGATTTTATTCTTTCTGAGAGTACTGAGGGAAAATTTTATCCTAGGGTCAAAGCTAGTATTATTTTTTTCTTAGTACAGATGAGTAGAGGGTCACAATCTGGATTTTATATCATCAATATGTGATAAAAACCACTCTCCATTTCCATGCCAATGGCAGACATCATTAATCAATTAAGGAACCCTTTATCCATGAGCCTTAAAGTGAACTCAGAATCTTTCTGAATAGTAACCTAATACAGAATGTTTTTTAACAACAATAAAACACTCTGCCAATCAACTAGAGTTAACTTATTGATTTCCATCATCCAGACACTAAAACAAACTAGTAAAATTGACTTTATTGGGTAAAAGCAATATTTTTATATGCCATAAGAATTTGTGAACAGACCTCCAGGGGCAGGACATCAGCAAGATGGCAGGATAGGACTTTCTAGCCTTCATTCCCTCACAGAAACATCAGTCTAAACAACTACCCATGCGTGAAAATGCCTTCACAAGTAAAACTCAGTGGACATCAAGCAGGTGGGAGGAGGGGGAAGGGTGGGTAAACTCACACCTAGCAGGTACAATGCACACACTATCTGGATGATGGACACACTTATAGCATTGACTCAAACTGTACAACAGCAATACATGTAACCAAAGCATGTGTACCCCATAATATATTGAAATTTTTAAAAATTCCATTTTATTTTATTTTTTTAATTTTTGTTATTTCAGCATATTATGGGGATACAAATGTTTAGGTTATGTATATTGCCTTTGCCCCACCCAAGTCAGAGCTTCAAGCGTGTCCATCCCCTCGACAGTGCTCACCACACCCACTAGGTGTGTATATACCCATCCTCTCCTCCCCCCTCCTACCTGCCTTGAAACTAGGCATAGGATTTCACCTGTTTTATAAGTTTATCATCCTAACAGGTATCAGTTACTGAGAGCTTGCCATGTGCCCAGTACTGTGCTACATACATGTGCATCATAGCATTTAATCATAGGTAGAATCCTCTGGAAAAGCCTCATTATCCATTTAACAGATGTGGAAATTGAGGTTTCGAGAAGATTCAAAGCTGCACAGCTGATTGATACAAGCCAGGATTTGAACTCCACGTCCTGCATCTGTGATCTCCATGTAGTGCCTCCACGCAGTTCCCAGTATAGCTCTCGCCATAAACATGCAGTAGAAAAGACATAATACACCCCATAATGCATACAAACTAGAGTTTATTTTTACTTCTTGGTAAAATCGTTCCCCAGCACTGACTGACTTAGCAAAATGTTGAGTTTTTCAAATCCCATCTTTTTGCTTTAGTTAAACTAATTGCCATTCTTTGTCTATAATTTTCAAATTCCCATTTCCCACTTCAAATCTACCGTGGAAGTCTACATAGACGAGGAGGAGAGAACTCAAATGCTACCGCAACACAGTCTCTTCTCTCTGGTGTTCTCTCCCCCCATGCCTGGTGGGAGCTGCCATCACAGCCTGATAATTTAAGCTCCACGGTTCTACGCCATTCAGCTTCTGTAAAATTACACTCTTCTCTCCCACATGAATATCCTAGTTTCTGTTCTTTCCGGGGAGCTTCATCTGGCTGGGGGAAGAAGTTGGAGGCAGGGGCAGAGATCGTGGCAACCCAGACTTCATGAGAAGGCCATCTGTGGAATTTGCAGAAAGAAGAGAAGATCTGGGCTTCTTCTGGAGTTCCTCACTGCTTTACACGAAATCCATTATTTATTAGGTTACCAAATAAGGACACTGTGATGTTTCTTTTCCCCTAGTCTGCTGGGATGGCAGCCAAATTGCTTCTTAGGCTCTGCTGATCTTGTGCAAAGAGGCAATACTGCAAGCGAAGTTAAGAGCATGGGCTCTGAAGCCAGATCAGCTAGGTCCAAATCTGACTTTGCTCTTTCCTAGCTGTGTGACTTTGGGTTGGTTGACCAACGTCTCTGGGCTTCACCTTCCTCATCTGTGAAATAGGGATAAAGACTTTTGTAACTGTGTAAGGAAGTTGCAACAGTTTCTGCCACGTTGAACTCTCTGTGTGTTTGTTATAAATATGAGCCAGATTAATACACCAGATTGATTAAATATGTCAGAAGTACAGATACTAAAGGACTGATGAGAACTTCAGAAAGCAGGGGACTGCTCACCAGCATGGCAGTTTAGGAACACAGTGTAGGGGTTTCTCAGTCCTCCTCCCCCAGAACATACCTCCTTCCTGCCCTTCCCTTGAATGACAAAGAATATGTTCAGTCACATCATAATATTTGCTTCCATCTATCAATAGCCCATTGTGTGCCAGGCACTGGGAGAGGCCACTGCATGTATTCTTCCTATTCTCAACAAGCAGGCAGGGTACATATTAGTGTCTCTACTTGCTGGGGACATTCAAAGAAGTTAAGGGATGTGCTTGGGGTCACCAGGGCAAAAACTAGGATGCAAACTTTAGGACCCAGTTCTATGTGGTTCCAATTCCTGAGCTCCCCTTTGTAGGCCCTCTCTTAGTTTGGGTTTCCCTGAAGGTAAAGTCTGAGATACGAGTGTGGATGTAAGTAATGCACCTGGGAGGTGATTTTAAGAGCCCAGAGTAAGAAAGAGTGCATGATTCTGCAAAGACCTTCTGCAGAGCTGTGCGGCATGTGCCTCAGGTTCACCCCAACAAGAAGTGGGGCCTGGGGACATTTATCCACTGACGACCCTGGTTGAAGCGCAGGTGTCCTGGGAACACTCCCTCCTGCTCACGGCCAGGCTGCTCTGCACAAGGACTGAGCTGCTTTGTGCAAAGCCAGCTCAGGGGCAGAGAAGCCGAGATAGACACAGGTGTGTCCACTATGCCTGTCGTTGTACTTGAGGTGAGACACCCGGAGCGTGCTCAAAGTTGTCCACCTCTGAAATCAGGTGAGCCAAAAGGATGTCCTCTGGGCACAAAAAGTGTCTGTTCACGGCACCTTCTCATGGCTTCATCGGATCCCTGGAGACCTGTGTATAGGAGCTGGTACTCTCTAAAGGTACAGCGCACACATTTCCTTTTGCTTCTCCCAACAGCCCATGAAGGAAACAGGAAAGGCATTATCTCCTTCAAGTTGAAGGCCCTTCAACTTTCTGTTGAGGAAATGAAGAAGTTTGGACGTGAACACACATGGTCTTCTCTCATGTTAAACTGCCCAGCTTCTGAATCCTGCTCCTCCACCTACGAGAGCTATAGCTTTGGGCAAATCATTTTAATTCTCCATGTTTCCGTTTCCTCATCTGTCCATTCTAGCAACAAATATTCGTTGCACACCTATCTGTGCCAGGCACCATTCCAGATGCTGGGGATACAGTAATGAACAAAACTGGGAGGGGACTCTCACTGTCACTGAGCCTACTTCCCATCGGATGAAAACAGACGATACCCAGAAGAAATAAAGAAAAGTGGTTGGCACCTAAGAGACTGTGAATTAAAGCATGGAAGGAAGACATGGCATACGCAGGGCAGGAGGGAGAGGTGACAATCTGTGCTGGGCTGATTACGAAAAGCCTCCTTGAGAAGGAGACAGGGGTGAGGGGGAAGCCTGTGGCTATCTGAGAAAATCCAGAGGAAGAGAGTAACTGCAAAGGCCCTGGGGTGGGACCCTGCCTGGTGTGTTCCAGGAGGGCTGAGTAGCTGGAGTGGCCTGAGCAGGGGAGATGAGTAGAAGATATTGTCCTACAAGAAAATTGGGCAGTAGCAACACTGGGATTCTGAATTTTACCATGCGTGGGATGTGAGGCTGTGGGAGAGTGTTGAACAGAGAAGTGACATGATGTGACACTTACACTTTTATAGCATCCTTCTGGCTGTTGTGTTAAGAATAGACTGGGGGTGGGCAAGAGCAAACCCACGGAGGGTAGGGTTTTGTAGGAGTGCAGGTGATGCCCGGCAGGCGCTTGGACTAGGGTGGTACTGATGGAGGGAGTGAGAAGTGATGACTTTTGGCAAATGTGCGTAACACTTTTGAGACCTCATACACTTTATCTTATCCATTTTTCACAAAGACTCACATGACGTGGGGATTGCCATCTCCCATGTTCACAGAGGAGCAGCAGGAAGCTGAGTGAGTGTCCAAAGCCAACACAGCCGGCAAGCTGAGGACCCTGGCCTCAGGATCATCATCAGAGATCCTCCTGTTGCGTTTCGGCTGCTCTGTGTCTGCCATTTGTGAAGACTCGGCTTCTTGAGAACAGAGCTTCCAAATGTTCTCTACCACCAGGCCCCCATTCCAAAAGGATCGGGGCTTGAGAATGAAAATGTCTTGGGCAGATATGGGGGGAAAGGAGCAAGAAGAAGAGGGGGAGGAGGAGGAGAAGGAAGAGAAAGAGGAGGAGGAGGAAGAGGAAGGAAAAACAAAAGAAAGAAGCAGAGAGGGCAGCCACTGAGAATTCTAGTGCTCTGCAGGCAAGAGTCGATTCTTTAGGGTACTTTCCCCCCTTACTTGAGGCTTGCAAGTGGAAACTTACTTGAACATGTGACTCAACTCAAAAGAGGGGCAGGGAGGATGTGACACTTCAAAAATATCACTGTGTTGGGCTCGGCAGTAGTTCTGAGAAAATGCCTTCCTGAGACTTCAGACATCTGCCTGTAGGGCAGGGAGACTTCCACAAGAAGGAATCATATTATAAGAGATGTCATAACATATAATGGCAATAAAACTTACTTATCCAGCCCTGACCTCCCCCGGTAGCTTTAGACTTATCTGTGCAGCTGTCTGCCTACCTGCACCCTCCCTTGGATAAAGAAGCAGCATCTCAGAACTCTAAGTCCAAAACAGCCTCCCAAACCTCCTCCTCCTGACATCTTTCCAACTCAGTAAACACCGCCAACCACCCACTCAGTGCCTCAAGCTAAAAACCTCAGAGTCATTCTTGATTTCTCATTCCCCCTTCAGCCCTATGAGCCGATGCCTTTAAGTACTGTCTGCTCTGCCTCTAAAACGTGTCTCTAATCTGTCCATTCCTCTGCACATCCACTGATAAAAACCTAGCTTAAGTGTCACCATCTCTTGTACGAGTAGCTACTACAGCCTTGTGATTTTTTTTCTTTGTACCTCCAATCTACATGGCAGCCGGCATGAATTTTTTTTTAATATGAAACATAAACCCGAACAGGTGGTTCCCCTTGTTTCAATGGGCTCAATGTCTTCCCAGTATTCTTAGAATAAAAGACAAACTCTTTACGTAGCTTCTAAAATCTCACGTGATCTGGCCGCTCGCTTCTTCTCTGCACGTGGCATCTCTCCTCCTCACAGCTTTTGAGCCACTTGTCTCTTTTCTGATCCCTGGATACAAGAAGCCTCCTCTGGGCTTAGCAGGTGCCAGTCCCTCTACCTGAAATGCTCTTTGGTCAGCTCCTCTCACGACTGGTTCCTTCTCATCCTTGAGCTCCCAGCTCAAATATACCCTCCCCAAAAAGGCTTTCTCTCATGACCCTATCTCTGGGTTTCTCAGTGTCAGAGCTACTGACATTTGGGACCAGATCATTCTTTGCCATGGGGAGCTGTCCTGTGCATTGTAGGATGTTTAGCAATATCCTTGCCTTCTACTCACTAGATGCCCATAGCACTTCCAAGTCTTGACCTCCAAAAATGTCTCTTGACATTGCCAAATGTCCTGAGATGAGGGTAGGGCAAATTACTTACAGTTAAGAACCATTTCCCATCTAAAATGCCCTTAACAACTGCCCTTTATCTCTTGGCCCTCTAGGCTTCCTTCATGAACTTAGATTCTCTGCAATTAACTTTTGTAGTACTGTGTGTTTTATAATAAGAATGATAATGAGAATGTAACTTCCATAAGCCCAAGAATTCGGACTGTTATTCATGGTCTGTATCCTCAGAACGTAAGAGAGTACTTGGCCTGTAGAAGGCTTTCAATAGATGTTCGCTCTATAAATGAATAAAATTTATATTCATTACCATAAGCCAAGCTCTGTGCTCAGCACTGTTCATGTGTTAGCTCATTTAATGCAGCTAATGAGACAGGTAATGCCATTATCTGCATTTTCAGGTATGGAAAAGTAAGATTCAGAGAGATCAAGTCATGAAGCAAATAAAAAGACAGGACCATGATACAAAACCGTGAATCTACTTAACTACTGAGCTATATCCTCTCTGTATCTCCATTGGTGAAATATCGACCAAACAAGTCTTCCAAGTTGGAAGCTCTGGATTGTTTTTGACTCTTCTCCCTTGCTTTCTGTATCCTATCAGTTTCTCAATCCCATAATTTGTACCCCATAAATGCGGCCCTAAGTGCAGCCCCTCTTCTCCATCCTGTTGCCATGGAATTCATCAAGGTCCTCATCAACTCATGGCCGGTAGTAGGAACAGCCTCCTAAATCTGGTCTCTACCCTGCCAGCCTCTGCCCATTCTTTGCTGCCTCTCTATGACAACAGTGTTCATTTCCCTGTCAGGTCGGGTGAGGCTCTCGTTTTGAAAATGTCTATTGGCCTCCTGATACCTACAAGATAAAGTATCCAAACTATCTAACGTGGCCTCGGGTATGTGATTTGATCTCTCTGAACTTCGATTCCTTGTCTATTATGAATGAGACTATCCCTAACCCAGTTCTCCAACTTCATTTCCCATCAGTCTCCCCTCCCATCCTCCTCTACGTAATGAATTCCTATTTATCCTTCAAGTTTGCAGTTCAAATGTCTCTGCCACGACCAAGTCTCCCCCCACTTTCTGTAGCAGGGCTGATGACCTCTGGCCTGGGGTCTCAAGCCTTCCCTGTAGCACTGAACATGCCATGCCTTTAAACATGTTGTCATCAACTGTCTGTATGTCTTCTCTTTCCCTTAAACCAAGGGCAGGTATTTGTACATTTCCGGGTCCTTAGCAAAGCTGAGGGCCCAGCACACATTATGTGCCCCATAAATGATGATTTAGGGTGTAGGAAGATTGTAGCACAGTTCTGGAATCACACAGACCTGGGTTTCAATGCTGACTCTGCCTCTATTGCTGGACCAACCTTAAGCAATCTATGTTTCCCTTCTGGGCCTTGTTTTTTCTTCTCTTAAAACATAAAGATGGTTAAATCTTCCTCAGAGGATATAATTTAAGAAATTAATGTGAAGTATCTCACATGGGCCTGATGCATGAATTAGACTTCAACTTCACAGAACAACTTCATGCAGTACTTCAAAAGGAAAACATATATTATTCAATCACTTTGGAGGAATCAACTGGTACTACTGACTCGGTGCAGGTTTTATACTGCATTCGGGTTATAACAGAAGATTTTCTTTGCTACAAAGAGTTACTTGCTTTGGGCACTTTTGAGAACAGAACACAGAGAATGGATATCTTTAATAACTTTCAAGATAAATGTCATGAAGTTGGACTGAATTTGGTAAATTGTGTGAGTGTATGTACAGACTCCATGACAGGAAAACATGAAGAGTTTATGGCACAGATTAAAAAAAAAAAGTATTAACAGATCCAGATGCTCTCATTTCTTTTGGTTGTATCTTGCATCAGCAAAATCTCCATGCTAAAGCTACTATTTTAAGTGACACTTTGCAACAAGTTATAAGTATTATTAACTATATATATGCAAATGCAACACAGCATCCTCAGTTTCATAACATGCTAAAGTTTCATGATGAGTTATTCAGTGTGGATTTGCCATATCATTCTAAAGTGTGTTGGCCACCACAGGGACAAATGTTAGCCAAAATTTTATCTCTGTGAGAGCAGACAGTTAAATTTTATGAAGAACAGAATCAGCAATGTGAATGATTGAAAGAAAATTTCTATAGGAATGCAGCATTTCTGTGTGATATGTCAAATCAAAACAACTTGAATTTGCCTAGTAAAACTAAGTCTATATATGATATGTGGCAAAAAAAAAAAAAAAAAAAAAAATCTAAGCATTTCGGGAAAAAAAGCTGTTTTTTCAAAACACTTCTTCTTCAAAAGGAAATTTCTGATGAACATTTTCCCCAGTTAGCAAAGGTCACTGATGAGCACAATGATATATGTGAATCATCTGAAGAATACGCAGCTGTTATAGACCTATTAATTAGAGGTACAAGGAAAGGTTCCCTGACTTTGAGAATCATGACATCACACTCAAATTAGCATTTCAGCCTCACCTAGTTGATATCACCAAGGCATCTAAAGAACTACAGATAGAACTGATTGAGCTCTCAGTAGAAGACATTTTAAAGTCATTGTTCATTGCTAGGAAAGATTCAATTGAAATATGGAAAAATGCAGTAGACTACCCATAACTTTGGCAATAAGCCCCCAAAAAATGCTTTCTTGCTTCTCAACCACTTACTACTGAGAATCTACATTCTCCTACCTAACCCAAATCACTACACCCTTAAGGTCACGAATGACTGATGCCCACCTAGAGGGTCAACTGGAACTGCAGACCTCCAGGCTGCAACCAAACGTTCAAACGCTTTCCCACAAAAAGCAGACACAACGAAGTCATTAGAAAGTTAGTTAACCTTAAAATTAACAAATAGTCTTCATTTTTTTGAAATTCTTAAGTACATAGCAGTTAGATTTTTACACAATAATATACATTTTTAAGTATATCTAATTGAAGTTTCTTGAATGTGGCTTTATTTGATTACAGCTAAATTGATGCGGCCTTCCAACATGAAAAGTTTCCCCACTCCTGTTGGCTATAGCATTGCGATACTTCATAGCCAAAAATTGAAGACGACCCAAATGTCCACCAAAAGTAGAATGGATAAACAAATTGTGGCATATTCCCAAAATAGAACCCAATACAGCGATGCAAAAATGAATTCTTTCTACAGACTAAAGCAGAGAATGAATCTCACAAAAATAGTAAGCAAAAGAAATCAGGCAAATACAATGCCTCCTCTATGACTCCATTTGTATAAAGTTCAAAATTGGTAATGCTAGCCTGCAGTTGTTAGAAGTCAGGGGAGTGGTTATCTTTTGGAGATAAGGAGTTAGTGGCAGGAAAGGGAGGTGAAAAGTGCTCTCAGAGTTTTGCTAATGCTTAGTTTGTGGATCTGGGTGCTGATTACTCAGATGTGTCACTTTCTGAAAACTCCTTGAGCTTTTACCCTTATGAATCAGGCACTTTTCTGTGTGTATGTCATCTTTTAGTAAAATATTTACATTGGTAAAGAGAAAAGGATAATAATGATAACAATGCCAAATAGTATATACAGGGCACTGTTGTGTTTTGCATGGATTGATTCAGATGAGTCATGAGATTGGGGCTTTCAGGTAGCCCTTATTGCCCCATTCCCCCCAACCCCCCAATTTTACACATGGGGAAACTGAGGCCCAAAGAGGCTGAACAACATGCCAGCCATCACACAGACAGGAAGCGGCTAAGCAGAACTCAAATCCAGGCAGTCCGGCTGCCTATAGAATCTGCATTTTTAGGTGCTGTGTTCCACTGCATCTTAATGAAGAGCCCTTTGGTGCAGAGAAAACCTTCATTCCTTCATCAAAGGGCCTCCTGAACAAACCCAGGATGTGAGGAATTATGCAAATGAGCTTTAAAAAAATCAGAGACTCTGCTGATGAAGATGGAGGGAGGAATATATTGCCAAACTGAAATGTGATAATGAGGCTGATCTTAATGCCACTTCTCAGTCCTTATTTGCAAAATTAAGATCTAAGAGGGGGAAGGAAAAAAACCTACCCCAACCATAAAAGGCACCGTGGATACCCATGAGGTAAGATGGTTGAAGAAGTGCTAATGATCCAATTAAAAAATGGAATGTGGCTCTGTGAGCCTTATGTCAATTACCATGGACTGGAACCCTATAGTATATTCACTGCTTGTAAAAAGAAATTAGTGGCTTGATTTTATTTTTTCTACCAGTGGGCAGATAAGTTTTTGAATTATTAATTTGTGTTTCCTTTGCTGTATTGTTGGTCTTCCACCTCAAAGAGATCTCAGGGATTTTTTTGCCAGAGCAGACTGTGGAAAGTTTCCCAGAGAGAAAGAGATGAACTGGATTTACCAAACAGCTAGCAGAAAGAGGCAGGATTTCCCCCTTGAAAGATAGGAAAGGGGTTGAAGATGGGAAGTAAGAATCCTACAGAAAGTGGGAACTTTACCCCTATGAAGGAGCAGCACGTAAGGGAATTAGATCTCAAAAGGAAAGGCTATAAAAGGACCCCTCTGAAAGCTGGACCCCAGGCTCACACCAGCCGTACCAAAAGGTCTTGGACTACAAGCCTGAAATAGAAAAAGAGGGTTCATGTGGTCTCAGACCACGTGCACCTTGACAGACAGTCCCATTCAATAAATACTAAATGAACTCTAGGGATACAAAAGCCTCAGTATTGACTGAGATTTTTTTCTTTTTTTTTTTTTGCCAGCCTAGCTGTTTGAGGGTTTGAGTGACAGTAAGGAAAATAGTGATATTTCTTTCACACCTGAGCCTGAGGATTTGGATGCCTATCTCCTACATGCAAAATGGGTGGAAATTACCCCATACGGATGCCAGAAAGCATTTTGCATTGAGAAAAATCACTTTGAGGAAAAGAACATTATCTCCTTTGCTTTTCCCAGTGCTGGCTTAATAATTCCCGAAGCCCCGGTCTGCCATGACAAGCAAGGCTGGATTTAACTACATGTTCCCTTTTTTTTTTGACCTTGGGGTCCCATTGCTCATGAATTCCTGATATTAGTATTTCTGTCAAGCAGAGCTGTTTTAAGATGACTTCAAGTTTTAACAAAACAGAATTAAATATTCAACCAAGAATATCTCCCTTCTGTGAGTAAAGATATGATTGAAACTTACGTGGTGATTGCTATTATCATCACATGCTATAAACCAGGTGTATCAGGTTAGGATATTTAATTTTACCTAGAAGCCAACTGTTACTGCTACCAGGGGCAGTACAGAACCATTCAAGTACAGAATTGGGTAAAATATGAGGACCATCATGGAAGCTGGAGCCATTAGCCCAGATGCATAGAAGGTTTTGCAGCGATGATAATTACACATCATTACTGCATTTGCAGAATGAGATCCCTTCTTCCAGCAGGAGAGGAAAATCTACCCAGTATAGGTGAACAAAAAGCATCATGGCAACAATCCGTCACCATTTGGGCTCTAAGAAAAGTACATTTTTTTCCACAGTAACTTTTTCTGCAGGTATGAGGCTACTGGAATCGTTGGTGGACGGCAATTGGCTAACAGACAAAATGACTGTTGTCCAGACACCAGAGAGGGCTGCACGAGCAGAGTGCCAAAACCGGGTAGCAGAAGAGGATGTCTCCATGAAAAATAAGGAGTGTGCACTGATGGATATGGACATGATTTGTAAACCTTTGCTCACATGAAGCCCTTGTACCGGTGGGAGAAGTGAAGGAATTAGGAACTGCAAGGCACGGTTTCTGTGGCACTTTTGGGTGGATATCTGTGTGACCAATCTCAGTGGCCCCAATCTATGTAAATGCAACATTTGGACTATTGAAATTGCAGCATCAAACATGAAGGGATTCAACTCATTGAACAGAACTAGTTGGCAAAAAGGTGGGAGCATCGAAGGCTGTGGAATCGTGTTCATGATGGGGTGGTTACGTTTGGGGGCTCTAAGCAGGCAAGACTTGAGTACCAGCTCCTTCATTTATTGCCTGTATGATCCTGGGTAAAATGCTTTAATCTCTCTGAGCCTCCATTTCTTCATCTATAAAATGATAACCTCCCTCAAAAGATTATTGTAAGGACTCAATGAGATATTCATGTAAAAGCACACAGTGTTATGGCTGACATATATAGCACATGCCTCAAATGTTAGCTACTATTCTTACTGAAGAGTGCGTAAGGGTGCCTTGTAGCCTGTTTGTGGCCCCGTCACTATGAAAAGCACCAAGATAAAAGGAAAGGTATGGATGTCCGAAAGCAAATACAAACGTACCATGAGCTTCCTAAGTCTCACCAGCCTGAGGGACAAATGAGGTCATGAACAGTAACAGCTCCTATTTTCTTGGCTCTTGGCTTCACATGTAAAAGCCAGGACCTCTGGACCCACCTTAACATTTCACATGGCCCCTTGTGAACACAGTTCTTTTGGCTTCTTCCTACAGCCCTCCTTGATGGAAAGTTCAGAAACAAGTTCATGGGGCCAGGTTTGGGGTAGACATTGCGATAGAAGCTAAGGTTTACTGAACACTTACTCTGTGCTGGGCAGTACAGTAAGCCCTTTTCCATGCATTAGGGCATCGAACCCTCAAGAAAACCACCATAGGAGTTTGGTAATAATTGTCCTTATTCCGTAGATGTGCAAACAAGGCCCAAAAAGTTTAAGTAATTTCTCTGATATTATAGAGATTTAAGATGGAACTAAGAATATCTTCCCCCAAATCCAGCAGTCTTTGTGACTATGTTGTCCTCCCTGAGGTACCATGTGTGAACCACCTTGTCAATCACCCCTTACAAACCTATCACCATCATGAAAATCAGCTCATTCAACTAGATGCTTGCTGAGCCCATATGACATGTTCAGATGCCTTGAATTCAATGAGAGACAAAATTAAGTTCAAAATGAGTCACCACACCCCGATGACATAAATCAGGGTATTCATAAACAAGGGAGAAATTGCAAATGAGGGAAGAGTCCAGTGGCTTGCCCCAAATCCAAAAGATGCCATTAAAAAAATGTTAATAGACTCCGAGCAGTCTACTAGGTAGAGAGGCCAATAATACAAGATAAATAATGGTAGTGAGGTGGATGAAGACAAGCTCGTAAGTTCTTACTTGCTTATTAAGGAAGGTATCTTTTTGGATTCACATTTATAATATATATGACTGCAGATAGATGAATTATAAGTGCATATTTTCATTAAATACCAAGCACTGGCTGCTGTTCCTCCATGATGCAGAGAAATTAAGTCATAAAGGAGTGAGTTAAGATTATTTACCTTCTATTTTCAAAGAGAATACCTCCTAGCTGGAAGGGAACTTAGAGATCAACAATCTGTACCAACTCCCTCCCTTCGCACATGAGAAAACTTCCAGTTCAGGATTTTAAATAATTTGAAATTCAAACACACTAGTGGAGCACACACACATTTTAATGTACTCCTTACCACTGACAGCTCTAATCAAGGCATGAGTTATCTGTGCCAAGGCAACAACCGCTTAGCCTTCATGATAAATGGACACAGAATCTTAATTCATATCGATTCCAGTGTCAGGCCTTTGCTGGTATTTCCATCCTGAACATGCACAGTTATTATCCATTTTACAAAACAGTATTGACTATTTTCCATCTTCAGCAAGAACACCAATTGGCCTATCTTTTGCGGAGAGATTTTTTTTGTTTTGTTTTGAAGGTCATTTGAAATCATTAGCATTAGAATACATGTTGACCCTAGAAGAATGGAATAAATATAGTCTAGGATAATGAAAGAAACCATAAATAAGGTTGGGGGAATCCCAGAGCCAGAAAGCCATGGCCTCACTTCCCGGGAGTCCATGAGATTTGTAGGGAAGCTCTTTGTCCAACATGGCGCCCAAGCCCTGAGGAGAAATGGCTGGGGGGATCGACTGGATGGGCAGGACTGAGGGCAGCCTTGTAGATACATCTATCTGTGTGATGTGGAGAAAGATGGGAGCGTACAAGACTGCAAGATGGGCACAGAAGTGGGTGTGAGAACCAGAAGACCAAAAACACCCTCAACACTCAGAGGTAGGGGGATTGGCCACTGTGGAGCCATGGTGAGCAGCAGTGGAAACAAATGACACAAAGCTGCACTGGGTGGAGACAGGTGACAACAGAGAATGAAACTTCTCCCCACACTCTGGAAACCCCCAACATTAAAGGAACATCAAACACGCTTGGCGAGAAGGATAGAAAGAAACGTGTGGGCGAGAGTCAGACTTAGGTCAATTGAGTAGTGTCCATGAGAGGCTGAGTTTGAAAACAGAAGTGACTACCTTTCTTTCTCTAATTCAATTTTCCAGTGGAAGCGGGTGCTTGAGAGTGAAATTAAATTCAGTTATAGGAAAATAAAGTTCCATTTTCACCCATCTGTGTTTTGTGATTGGGAAAATACCTGCAGCATGAAATAAGCTCTTAGTACAGTGCCTGGCTTAATAACTGCTCAATAATTCTTGGCTTCTGCAGCTGCAGTTGCTGTTGCTATTGTTGCTGTTGCTATCATTATATGGGGAGCTCCTGAAAGCGGGTACAGAATTTTTGTTTGTTTCTATGTCTCCAATGTTTATCACGGAATAGGTTCCTCAGTGTATGTTTGTCAAATAAATGACTCAATCTGAATTTACCCCAGCTAGCATTAAATGTTATCACTTGTGCAACCTGGTGTCAAAGTGAAGTCCCCTTTAGCCTAGTTTCTTAAAATGACTGATGGGAGAGCCCCATCACCCAGTGCTGGACATAGAGCATGGGTAACAAATACATTTCCAATGTGTTAAGCCACTGAGATTTTGGGGCTGCTTGTTACAACAACACAACACAGCCCACCCTGACTGATACAAACTAAAATTTGAAATGTCCTTAAGAGGAAATACCTAGTCTTTGGCATACTGTTTTACGTCCTGTATATAATTTAATTTTCCCTGTCTGTATTTTATAGTCAATACATCAGTGATATTAAATGATTTGTCTAAAATCACACAGTCAGTAAAGGGCAGGTCCATCTGAGTCCAGAATCCTAGAATTTTCCATTACACCAGACTGCCTCCAAATTAAGCCCTTCTTGTATCTACTTCTCAACTGCATATTTTACTTTTAATATCACAGCAGATAGTTACTTGATCTATATTCCTTTCTACTTTTCCAAGCAGTCCTAAAGTAAATAAGGTTTGGAGTAGGGGAGATAAATGGCAGTTGGGAAAAATCTGGAGTGGAAATGAAAAGTCAAGATTTTAAAACTTTGTGTGTATGTCACCAATGGGAGCAGTCAATGCAGTGTGGCAGAAAACTCTGACAGAGGAATTATGTCCTGTTTTCCTGTAGGCTGGGATGGAATAAAAAAGAATGACATAAGTATTGGCAAGGATGTGGAGCAACTGGAATTCCCACACATTGCTAGTAGGAGTGCAAAATTCTTCAATTATTCTAGAAAACAATTTGCCAGTTTCCAATAAAATTAAACAAGACCCCATAACCCCACCATTTCAATCCTGGGATTGTACTCCAAAGAAATGAATACGTAAGTCCACAAAAGATTCATACAAGAATGGTCATAGAACCTTTATTCATAAGAGTCCCAAACTGGAAACACTACAAGTGTCTACGAATAGGAAAATAGATCATTGTCGTATGCTCGTACAATGCAATACTAACCATCACTAAAAAGAATGAAATATGGGAAAACACATAGATGACCTTCAAAGACATGTTAAGCAAGATGAACTAGAAACAAAAAAGCGCCTTCTGCAGGAAGCAATGTATATAAAAATGGCAAAAACAGGCAAGGCTGATCTACAGCGACTGAGATCAGGTAACGGTTACATCCAAGGTTGGGGGTACTGACTAGAATAGTCACGAGGGATTTTTCTGAGGTGATGCCAACGTTCTGTAACTAGTTCTGACTGCTGGTTACATAAAACCCACTAAGCTGGATACGATGCAAGAACAATGTGTGTTTGAAAATTTCAAGAGACTGATAAAAACTGATACCTGCATTTCAAGAGGGCAAGCAGGGCTGTAGGGTCCCGGAGGTTTGGGCTGTGTCGCTCAGGGGCAGGGCGAGGATCTGGAGTTTGAACAGAGAAGTGACCGCCCACGAGGACGGCACACACGTAAGACTAGTCTGGGGGCTCTGCAAGGGGTGGACGCCTCGGGGACAACTACTCATCTATTTGAGGAAAGACTGCCGCAGAGCGTCAGTGTGGAGTTCCGTGGCAGGGTCTCTGGTCCACGGAGACGACACTGTGGGGGACCTCTCTGAGCCATCCACCCCTAACAAATGGCACAATGCTGGCTCTCCATAGCATTGTGACAGAGCCAAAAAAAGCACCTTCGATAGTGACATCCTCAGGAAACTCAGAACCAGGTTGTGCTTCATTTATCTCAACACCTCACAAGTCACACAATATTTATATAACGCCCCCCCACCCCCAAAGAAGAGGCAAGGTTCTCCTAAGAAGGAATAATACTGAATTTCTCATCAAATCTCACGGGCTGAGGCTGAGGGCCACATTCGTTTTCGTTACTTGTTCATAACTGTTGGGAAAACACTGAAGTCACTTGTTTTCAAAAGTCAGTCACCCTGAAGTTCACTGTGAATGCTACCTGCCAGGAAGAGGAGAGCGAATTTAACTTCCTTGTAACCAGAACCCTCAGCTTCTTAACTGGCCTCAGCCACTTGCTGCTGTATAGCCCCAGGTGAGTCCCCTCCTCTCTCCGAGACTCAGTGCTATCATCTGTAAAATGGGAAGAGTAGCTCCAACGTCCTCACAAAGTGGTTGGAGTTAAAGGAGAAAATATGAGTCACACAGAAAGCCCCTTACAAATCAACTGCTTGGTTGACTCAGCTCACTTTCCAGCTGTTTGCTTGGAGGTTGTGTACACAGAGGCATGATTAAGTGTCAAGACTGGTCCATTTTCAGAAATCAACTCGCTGGGGGCCCCCAGCTGAGAGCCTGAATTCACTGGTTGACACTGTGGCTATTCAAATGCAGCCAGGTGGAAACAGAGATGCAGTGACCTGGCAAATTCAGGAGGTGGGGAGACCATCAGGGCACATTAGAAGAAAGAAAGCAACAGCTTGAGAAGATTTCTGAGGGTGTTTGCCTTAGAGGTTGAATTCACCACGCTGCCTGACAAAGTTTTCTTGCATCTTCTGCCCCATAAACACACGGTACACACAGACACACACACACGATTTCATAGCATGGAGACACGTGGAATAGCATAAAATCTAGATCTGAACCTTGTTTCTCATTGACACCCAGATTTCTTCCTTTCTCATTACCCTACTCCTGCCCTACACAGACACATCCATCCCCTTTCAGAACTCCGTGTGTACCCCATTTCCTCCAGATAACAAAAGAAAATCAGGAGGCCCACTAAGCGATCTGGCGTGTGAAAGCCCTAGAAGAAAAGTCGCAAAAGCGGGTCTAGCCCTGGCCCTCTACATGACATTAATCATTCCTCCGTCTCTCCCCAACCTAAGCGTCTCTGTCTGAAAAAAAATCAGAGTTTGAAAAAATAACTTATGTCAGCTCAGAAATTTGTGATTTCCAATTTTAAAAATTATTAATTGAACAGTAGGAAGCCGGCAAATAGTTCCTTAAAAGACCAAATTATAGGATAGTCTTAATTCGTTATTCAACAGACGTTCTTCGAGCTACAAAGGGAGAGTACACCAATGAATCCAGACATGTCTCTTTTCTTCAAGCAAGTTACCTTCCAGGGAGGAACAGCAGAAGGAGATTTAACACTAGGGTTCAGTCTGCTAGTCTCATGAGATATACGCAGTGAAATCTCACAGGGAGGGCATTTAAAAGAACTAAGGGTCAGGAAGGCTTCCCAGAGGACCAGATGACTCAACTGAGAACTTTAAAAATATTTTCTTCATTGTGAACATATTGATAAATGAAAAGAAAGTGAAAATGACCCATAATCTCACCACTCCGAAACAATTTACACACACGCACACACACACATTGATGTGTATTTTTCCAGTCTTCTGTCTGTATGGTAGATATATATGTATCCCTTTTTAAAAAGCTGCATTATATAATATATACTATTATTTAATCTGCTCACTTTCCACTTTATATTTTGTGAACATTTTCCCTAAGAAATCAGTTTAATAATCTTCATACTATTCTATGGAATGAATGTACCATAATTTGCTTAATGAACATTCTAACTTGGACATTTAGGTTGTTCACAGTTTTCTTTGCTACTATATACAACATTGTGATGCATATGTTTGTAGCTAATTTTTTGCACATCTCCTCTTCATTTTGTCAGAGTGGATTCCTAGCAGTGAAATCACTGAATCAAAATCACGTACTCTAATCCCCTCTTACCTGCAGGGGACGTGTCCCAAGACTCCCATGGATGCCTGAAACCTCAGTCAGTACAAAGCCCTACATGTACTATGTTTTCTCTATACGTGCATACCTATGATAAAGTTTAATTTATAAATTAGGCACAATAAGAGATTAACAATAACTAATAATAAAATAAAAAATTATAACAATATACTATCATAAAAGTTATAAGAATGTGGTTTCTTTCTCTTTCTCTCTCAAAATATCTTATTGTACTGTGCCACAGATAATACATACCCCAGAAAGCAAAACTATGGATAAATGACGATGGGGACTACTGAATCTTTTTTAATGTTTTTGATACATGGGACCAGATTTTCTCCCAGAAAGTTTTGCTAATTTTCAATTCCACCGGCATTACGTGAATGTGCCAATTTCCCTCATGTTCTACCCCATGGATAGGTATTATTATTTATTTTTATGTATCTGTTACACTTATTTTTTTGCTTTTCAAAATTGCCTATTGTGTCCTTCCCTTCTATATTACTTTGAAACATCTGTTTCTATATTGAGGATATTGTAATTCTGGGCCATGATGTCTGTTGCAAATATCTTCCCAGTTTTTCACTTGCATGAAATTTTTAAAACTGTTTTTCTCACAGAAGAATCTGGTTATTTAAGGTTTATGCCTTTAGTTCTACATAAGAAAAATACTTTCTACCATGAGATTTTAAAAATAGTACCCAATGTTTATCCTAGTACTTTGTAGGTTGGTTTTAAGATATCTAAATCTTTATTCGAATTAGTTGTATCTGGACTACAATAAAGATGATAAAGGGTAGGTTATCAATTTTTTACTTTTATATACTTTTATAATACTGGTCTTTGAATTGTTTACAATAAGCAGGAATTGCTTTTGTAATTTAAATAATTATGGAGGCCCGGCGTGGTGGCTCACGCCTGTAATCCTAGCACTCTGGGAGGCCGAGGTGGATTGCTCCAGGTCAGGAGTTCAAAACCAGCCTTAGCGAGACCCCATCTCTACTATAAATAGAAAGAAATTAATTGGCCAACTAATATATATAGAAAAAAATTAGCCGGGCATGGTGGCACATGCCTGTAGTCCCAGCTACTCGGGAGTCTGAGGCAGAAGGATTGCTTGAGCCCAGGAGTTTGAGGTTGCTGTGAGCTAGGCTGACGCCACGGCACTCACTCTAGCCTGGGCTACAAAGTGAGACTCTGTCTCAAAAAAAAAAAAAAAAATTATGGAAAATGAGTCATCTATTGGGCTTTTATTTTAGAATATGACAGTAATCTAATTTTTGATGATTTCTAAATGTTTACTTAGATCCCTTGTCACTGGCTGTTACTCTGAGCTGAGATTTGGAGGACATGTAGGAGTTGTCCAGCACAGAAAGGACAGAAGGACATTCCAGGCAGGAGAAGCAGTATGTCCAGAGATGGCCCAAATAGCCAATGCATTCAGGGAATTCCAAGTTGATTCAGGTGACTTGGAGTAAAAGGTGCAAATAGAGTCCTCACAATTTTTAAGGGATTTGGGGGGCACAAATTTAAAAAATTCAGAATTCAAAGATTAACATTATCATTATTTGTGATGATGGTTCCCACCTTCTAGAATTTATAATATTAAACTTTTGGTCTATTTGCTTTACCTTCTTTTAATTAAAGAAATAAAACATGACAGAGAAAGTTAAAGTTCCCTTTGATGGACATTCCTCATTTTACTCTTGCTAACTCAGAGATAACCATTCCATGAGTTTGGTATGTTCACCCTTTCAGTCCAACAAATTATACATACAAATGTGAGTGTGTGTGTGTGTATGGGTGTTAAGATTAGGTTTGGCTGCAAGTAAAAGAAACCCCCCAATGAAGGGTTTTAAAAGATAGATATTTATTTCTCTCTCATATAAAAGTCTTTGTAGATAGTCTACACCTGATATCACCTCTCTAATGAGGTTAGGAACCCAGCTTCCTTCTATCTTTTAGTTCCTCTCTTCATGAACTCCATTCTCAAATTTACTTTGTGGTCTATGATGGCTGTTCTAGCTCCTGCCATCATATCCACATCCCAACCAACTGAAATATTTAGAAGGGGTAAAGAAGAAATAGGAGGAGGAGTAAAAGATGTTGTGAATTGAACTGTGTCCCCCAAAAAGATAGCTTGAAGTCCTAACCCCCAATACCTATGAATGTGACCTTATTTGGACATAGGGTCTTTGCAGATGTAATCAAGTCAAGATTATTGATTTCAGGTGGATCCTAATCGAATATGACTGGTGTCCTCATAAGAAGAGGAGAAGAGACACAGACTCAGATACACATGGGAGAATGCCATGTGAGGACAGAGGCAGATATTGGAGGGATGTGTCTACAGCCAAGGAGTTCTAAGGAGAGCCAGTGACACCGAAGTTAGGAGAAAGGCATGGAACAGATTTTCTTCTAGAGCCCCGAGAAAGGCTGGCCTTACTGATAACCTTGATATTGGCCTTCTGAAGTCTCCAGAGCTGCGAGAAAATAAATTTCAGTTGTTTAAAACCACCTACTCCAGGGTACTTTGTTACCGTAGCCCTAGGAAACCAATACAGAAAAGAAAAGAGGAAGGAGAAGAAAAAGAGGAAAGGAGTGGAAGAGTTAAAAGGCTTTTATCAGCTATCCCTAAGGAAGGTTCCGGAAGCTGCCCTATATCACTGAGCATAGCTTAGACATGGGCACACCTAGCTGCAAGGGAATCTTTATTCTGGATTTACACATGCCCAGCTAAAATTTTTATTACGATGGGAGAATAATAGTGGTTTCTAAAATTTATGCATAAATGGCATCAACTGTGGTTCTTTTGCAATTTTTTTCATCATTCCATTGTTTGAGAGATTTATCCAAGTTGGAAAATGTAGCTCAACTTGGCTATACTTAAGAGCTATTCTACCATGCATGTTCACCACAATTTACCTTCTGAACGATGGCCACATTTTTCACTTTTTTTCCTCTTACAAACAGAGCTGCAATAAATATTGTGTTGTCTCCTCGGGCATAGGTGGGAGAGTCTCCCTAAAGTGTGTGCCTGCAGGTAGAATTTCTACGTGATGGCACTTATCCAGTTTCAGTTTTAAAAAGATCTTTCCAAATTGTTCTTTCAGGTGGGTGTGCCAATCTATACCCTCTCCTGCAGCCCTTCTTATTTTCTGCCAACACTTGATATTATTGGATTTTTAAATTTTTCCCGTAAGTACGGGTGAAAAAATGATAGCACCGTATGTTTTTTATTCAACATTACAGAGGTATTATCTGTCTACAATGAAATGTGCCCATTTTAAGTGCACAGTTCAGTAAGTCTTGACAAATGTATAACTTCCATGTAAATACTGCCACAGTCGAGACATAGAACATTTCTATTAAACGAAATAATTCCTTTATGCCTTGTAGAACAGCCTTAAGTCAATAGAGTGGAAAATTTAGATGAAACAGAAATTTTTCTTTAAAAAATACTTAGTGAAATGGGCGCAAAAAGTCATAAAATCCGATGACTCCTGTGGCTAATAAAGAAATTGAATCTATAGTTACAATCCATCCCTCTTCCCACCTCTTGTTGGGGACAGGTGCAGGTGGGCAGCGCTAACCACAGGAAAAGAGGAGGCGGCAAAAATGAGGAGGCCAGTGAGCATTTAGAACCAAACCCGCCGCGGCAGGAACTTGCAGTTAGGGACGGTTCCTGGCCAGGAGCATGCTCAGAAACTAGGAGCTCATGTCCAAAAGTTAATTTTTCTCTATTAACATACATGAGCATAGTAACAGTCACACCCACCGGTGCCGTGACAGTTTACAATTGTCATGGCAACCCCAGGAAGTTACCCTATAAGGATAAAAATGGGGAGGACTCTTAGGTCTAAGAATTCTCTACCCTTTTCCCAAGAAAGTAATGAATGTTCCACCCAGCATTTGGCACATCCTAAGGTGTAGACATAAACGTAGAAGGGCAGTTAGACCCCAGTGTCTTCTCCCCTTGCGTAGACAGACCCGTTTCCCCTCAGGAACTGTACTTCGCTTTCTAGTCTATACTGACAATCCTGCAATAAAAGCTGCCTGTGTGGAAAGGCCAGTGTCTGTCATCTCTCTGTCGCACCTGCCCAGCTTGTGATTCTTCCAAGCCAGGAGCCGAAGAACCTGGGCAGCACCCCTCAAATAAACCAACCCTGACACTTGCTCCCACACAACCCCCCCCCCAAGGCCCAAGTGGCCCTATCGGCGAAGTCCTTTGAACACTTAGGGAAGCAGCGATCCAACAAAATCCTCAAATTAATCGACCCATTCAATGCAATCGCAGTCCAAATCCCAGCAGGGTTTGTTGTTGTTGTTGTTGTTGTGGGAAATCACGACATGATGCTAAAGTGTGTGTGGAAACGTGAAGGGTCAGTAAAGATAATCTTGAACAAAAACAAAGTTGGGGGGAAGCTGTCACTGGCACCAGCAATGCTCTACGGCTTGGTCAGGTGGTGGCTGAATGCGAGCAATCACTTTGTAAGACTTCACTTGAGATTTATGCACTTTTCTATATGTACGTTGTTTACAAAACAAAACCACCTCCACAACCAAAACCCTCTCCTTGCCAAGAGCAAAGCCTCCCTGGGAAGTCCCTATTATTTATACCTGGTACTTACGTGGAGTATATTGCAGTGATTAAAAATATTAGAGCTGGAATCAGCCAGATCCAGCTCCAAATTGGGCTCTGCTGCTTGGAATAAATTGATATAATTGATATAAATTGAAATAACGATTTTGGACAATGGGTTGGGAATATGCGGCAGCCAAATGTATACACAGACTGAGACCCAACAATTCAACTGCTAGACGTATATACTCAACATAAAGACGTATATGCAATAGTCAAAAATTTTAAACAACCCAAGTTCTAAGGACTGACCATCTCTCTGGGTAAGTCATTTTACCTCTTTGAGCTTTACTCTTGACATCTATAAAATGGACTTCTTAACACTTATCAGCTATCTCGTAGAATTGAGGCCAGTTAAGAAAGGCACTCAAGACTGGTGCCTAGCATGTGGCAGATGTTCAATAAACGGTAGCTGATATTTTTAATTTGATTTTTAAATAAAGGTGCCGTCCTTCATACCCTAATAAAGTATAAAATGCTGCTGCCACCACTCATAGCACCAGACTCCCTTCTGACATCAACATGCACACTGTGTTTGCCGACTGAGACAACTATGAATAAAGTGGGATATGGAGATTGCTCATGTGAGAAATCTCAGCCTGGCTCTTCACAAAGGGTCTTGACAGACTCAACAGAGAGATGTGGGTGTTGCAAAGCTTCGCAGCCCTCCCTGGGGCAAGAGAGCTCACTGTGAGTCTGGGCTCGCGGTCCCCCCTGCAAGTCCACGAGGACTTGCAGTCATGCCTGGTGTTCCTCTCTCCCCTCCCTGGCAGCCGCAGCCGTCAAGGAACCGCCACTGCTGAGGTTGCGCCATCTGGAATCCTCTGGGGGGAAGAGGCATGGGCCGTGTACACCGCAGAATCGGCCTTTCTATTTCCTTGTGTGTCTGTGGGGGCGGCGGCGAACCAGATGTGGTTTTCGGCAGACATAACTTCAAAACCCGTAAACACACTTATCAGGAAACTGCAGAGCAGGAGGCAGCCAGCAACAGTCAAGGTCACTGACAGGTGACACGGCAAATAAAGGGAGATTAAAAGCCATGACTTGTCTGACATGGGACCATTTGATGCTTACCAATGGCAGGCTACGGAACATTGCCTACTCTTGATGGGAAGTCATTGAACATAGTGTAATTTCTTAGAAAGTGAATCTCTGTCATTTTTCTTTAGGGGGATAAAAAAAAAAAGGAAAGAAATGAAACAAAATACAGGTAGCTCTCTGTTGATGGGCTAACCGTGTTCATTCATCTAATACTAACCAAGAGTTTATCACTGGCGGGATTTTTTTGCCAAGCATTCTCTTATTGTACTGATCCTCAGTACAACCATGTGTATCCTCATTTTAATAACTACTCTCCTTTTACAGGAGGGGAAACTGAGATTCAGAGGATTTAGGGTGAACTTTGCAAACTACTCAGTGAGCAGCCAAGACTAGAACCCAGAGATTACAATGTTTACGCGTGACAGAGCGTTACTGTGAGGGAGGGAGGGAGTACATCCGAATCACATCCAGATGGCATCATCTTCTGGCCTCGTGGACCCCTGGCATGCAAAGCAAACCCTACCTATGTTTTGGACACTGTCCTTTCTGCAGCCGAAAAAAACAAGAAACGCACACTCTAACGAACTGATGGAAATGGTCACTTGCATGCCAGGACAGGAGTGCCAGCGTCCTGTCCTTGATGCTGGCTCTATGTGGCATAAGGAAGATTTCCATAAAAGGAGCTTCCTTCTGTCCCAATTAACGTGTCGGGTATGCCAAGGAAACTCACTGTTTGGAAAAGCACATTTGCGAGGCCTCCTTTTGCTTCCCACTCACCAGTGTGTCTATTATTTTAAGTATAGATTTTAAAAGAACAGTCTGAAAATTAGGTTTAACCCCCTGGGAGCAACTGCTAAGAATAAACCAAATTAAGACAATACAATGCTCCAAATATCTGGCGTCCTAATTAAGTTTGACCCAGAGGTAAGCTGAGGTCAACCCTTCCTGAGGGTTTTAAACAAATTTGTCCTGATCCCCCTATCCCATGTCCTATGACCCTCCTGTCCTGCGAGGTTTCTGTGAATTCCTCAGGGTTCATGTTCCTCTTGTTTTTCTTCCACCTCCAAGCTCCCGCCCCTCTGTTGCTCTCCCCCTCCAGCTCACATTTTCTCTCTCAATGCTGTTCTCTTCTCTCTGCACTGTGTGGACCCCAAAAAGTAACTCAGCCTCTTTTTCTGATATTCCCCAAACCACTTGCCCAATATATTTGTCATTGTCAACACTCTGGGGTGACCAAGAGAGGTTCTATCACAGCAATGCCAATACCTTAAAATTGCATGTTAGACATCTGGGGTCTACTTGGCTCCTAACTCTCAACCTCTACTTTACACCTCCAAAACCCACAAAATAAGCTCTGGTCCAGCCACTGTAGCCCTCTATGTTTCCTCAGCCGTGCCAAGCTCATTCCTGCCTCAGGGCCTTTGCACTTGCTAGATGATTGTCTCTTAAATAGCCTCAAGACCCACTCGCTCATTCCCACCATGTCTCTGCACGGTGTCACTGTATAAGACGTGCCTTCCTGATCATCCTACCTAAGAACACCTTGGTCTCCCTTCTTTATTTGTCTCCATAGCCCTCATCAATACCTGGCATATCACATATTTATTTTCTCATTTTTTTCCCTATCACCCCACCAGAACTCATGCTCCACGAGGGTGGCACTTTTGCCCATTTTGTTCTCTCCTGTATCCCCAGCATCTAGAATAGAGGAGGACCTAGTAGGAGATCAACGCAATTTGTTGACTGAGTAAAAAGAATGAGTAAAGATACTTTCCATTTAAGCAATGTTTTCTTCCCAGGAGCAATGTCAACATGACCACACCACAGTATAATCAAGTCAGGAGAGTGATATTCTGCCACCGTGGAGAAGGTGAGACCTGGCCAGCATGACGCTGGAGGGAGAGCTCGTGATCTGGGCTAGAACCCAGAGCAGGTTGAGAGGGAAGCTGCAGTCAGGCTATGGCAGAAGGCCCAGGACCCTGAGGCTTGGCGGTTGGAGCGAAAAGTGCAACGTGAAAGTGTGAATGTCCCGGCCCCGTGAGAAGGACCAGCCAGGGCCAGTGACATTCCCTGGGTCACGTACCCCTCTCGGCAGCTAGGATAGATGGTGGCAAAGAGCTTGGCCTCTATAGTTAGAATGCAATATGCAAATCTGCCTCCACTGCAACTGGAAGTCACCATCCTAAGTGAAATCAGCCAGACACAGAGAGTCACGTGCTATTGCACATGTTCTCACTCATACCTGGGTGCTAAAAAACATACACACGTGGACACAGAGAGTAGAATGATAGACCATGGAGACTTGGAAACGTGAAGGGATAAGAAGGGAGTGAAGGATGAGAGATTACTTAATGGGTACAATGTACATTGTTCAGGTGATGGGCATCCTAAAAGCCCGGATTTGACCACTATGCAATCTATGCATGTAACAAAATTGCACTTGTACTCTATAAATTTACACAAATAAAAATAAATAGCTAAGTAAAATGCACATGTAAGAATGCTGTTTTAAAAAAAAAAATCCTCATCCACGAAGTCTTAGCTGTGTGACCTTGGACAAGTGACTTATCGGATCCAGAGAGGCACTTCCTCCCCACCTGGAAATAGCGTGATTGCTTTACTAATGATCTGCTTTGTCTACAAAAAAGAATCAGAAAATTCAGAAAAGTATGCTGAAGGAAGGACAAATATGTCATAATTACAACCGGCCAAAGATTAACCACTTGTATATAACAGTGATTTTATTTCCTTCTAGACCTGCCCTGTACTGTGCGGTGGTTACTAGCCACATAGGATCATCAAACACTGGAAATGTGGCTGATCCAAACTGAAATGCACTGTAAGTGTAAAAGCCGTGCCAGACTCCAAAGACTTAGTACCAAAAAAAAAAAAAAAAAAGGTAGTAAAAAAATCCCATTAATAATTTTTAGATTAATTATGGTTGAAATCATATTTTGGGTATTTAGGGACAAACAAAATATGTTGCTAAAATTAATTTCACCTGTTTTTTCACTTCTTGATGTGGTTATTAGAAAATTTTAAATTGCATATGTGGCTTGCATTATATTTCTATTGGGCTGAAATGCTCTACCTTCTCCTTCCTCTCATACACCCATATATGCACACAGATATACTGTTTTTATTAAAATAGGGTTATGTTACACATACTTCTTTATGAGCCTGTTATTTTTACAACCTGCACAAACATTTTTGCATATCAGTAAACTAAGATTCTCATCATTATTTTTGGCTGAACCCTAGTATAATACTTAATAAATGCATCAGAATTTATTTAACCTGTAATTCAATATTTTTCAAGTGATTTCCTTGTTTCTTTCTTTGTTCTTGCCTTCTCTTCCTTCTTTTTCCTGTTCTCTTTTGTACCGGTATATAAAACCCCATGGCAAGTTGTATTACAAGAAACTATGTGTACTTGTTCTGTTATTTCTCCAAGATAAATTCCTTAACCCTTTGCACGCGCTTGCTTTTTTCTCGATTCCTTTATTCTACTTGGGATTTAATGCTAACCGTGTCGAGTCACACTCAACATCTGAGTGCAAAAGGTTGAATATATTTAGGGTCCACAGAAAACAAGTAAGTCACAGTCTCCGGACTTTATGAACTGAAGATGCCATTAAGTGGATCTTAGTGGTAGGACACAGGTGATGAATGGTTTTACATACAGGATCTGGAAGCAGACAAGCAAGGTACCAATTCTGGTTCTCTTGTCATTTCTAACAATGTAACTTTAGGCCAGTTTTGTAACCTCTCTGAGTTTTGGCCTCCATATCTAAGAAATGGGCGCATGAACCGTATCTCTTTCCAAAAGTTACTCTTAGGATTAAATGAAATGCCACATACAATTGTCTAGTACAGTGCCTGGTTCTTGGTAAAATGCAGTTATTAACATTTTTTGAGACATCATTTGGAAATGCCAATCCATACACACATACACATACATACAGACACTTCTGCATTTTTGTCATTCTCTCCCCTCTCGCAATGACTTTTTTTCAAATAGAGATCTATTTGCTAAAATAAATTGAAATGGGTAAAGAATATGAGGCGCAATTTATACCAGATATATCTGCAATTACTAACTCTGAATTAAACATATCCCTTCATGAATAATGAAGCAGAAATAGGCCAAAGGAAAAATGAGATAAGATCTTAAATCCATGTATTTTTAATTGCTTCATTATCTAAAATTTGCTATGAATAGCAGTGGATACAGTTTGCTGTTTAAAGCACAAAAAAGAAATAAGAATTTTCAGCCAAATCACAAAAGGCTATCAAAAATTAATTTTGTGTGCTGTGATCACTGAAAATGTAAG
The DNA here is from genome assembly GCA_008750895.1 of Mirza zaza. Taxonomy (NCBI): domain Eukaryota; kingdom Metazoa; phylum Chordata; class Mammalia; order Primates; family Cheirogaleidae; genus Mirza; species Mirza zaza. The sequence continues at coordinate 50,204 of VSMD01095600.1, forward strand.
TGATTTTGAGGCAGAGTGACATTAAAAAATGCCATTTATATGCTAATAATGAGTCGTATTTTTTTCATTTTGATGCAAAATAAATTTTATTTTCATTTTAATGAACTGTAATGAATTATAAGCATTTTATTTTTATCTTTGGGTAAAAGTTTGGGATAGGGAGCAGAAGGTCGGCAGATGACAGGCAAGAAGTTTGAGAGGAATTGAAAATGGGACCTGTCCTATTAGTTGGTACTGACCTCCTAAGCTGGATGGGATCCTTTGCTGTTGAGGCTGTTTTCTGGGATTCTAGAAATTTATAAAAGTTGGATTAACTCCAGAGGTAGCAAACTATCCACTCGTGCCATATTAGAAAAAGGTATCTCTGAACAACATTGAATTAATCATCCTGTTTGGTTTTTTTTTAACATGGGACAAGACTCACATTCTAGAATCTGAAGGAACACAGTGATGTAATTCTTACATGCACATCGCTTTCTAAAGGATGTTTTTCAATAATGTTTACTCTTTATTGAAATCTGACTCAATGCCAGGCATTTTGCTACATTTCCTATCTGTTCTTTTATCTCTTCGTGACAGCCCAAAGAAGTTGCTATTATCATAATCCCCATTTTATAGATAAGAAACTTGCAACCCAGAGAGGGTAGGCGACTTTTCTAAGATTTCGCAGATTTCACAAGATCTCGCAGCTGTGACGTTTAGATCTGAACTCCTATCTATGTGTTAGAGGCCACAATATTTAACTTATGCCCAATGTCAACTCCTTTTATTAAAAGAGGAAACAGAAGGATGTCAATGGTTAACCCAAATCGATGAATTGCTAATGGTGAAAATTTCAGGTACCAGCTAGAAAAACACTTTCAGGGGAGGAGAGAAAGAGGGACGTCAGTAGTCACTGTGCACTCTGCCCCCAGGATGCAGGCACCTGCTGAACACCTCACCTATATCCAGGCTTGGTTAAAAGCCCACTGAGCTATTTCATCAGGTCTGAAAGGACAGCAGCACACTTGACACTTCTGCGCATGTGTGTCACGTGTCCGGGCTTTGGTGAGAACACATGCCCAGCACTCTGCTGGGCTGAGAGGTCTTTTCCTTTTTATTGAGGGTCAGACATTATTCTCTGATGTCTGACTTCTTTGAAGTGAGAAGCCAACTTCCCAAATTCATTCCTGTCTCACCCTCGTCTCTTACTCTTACTTCTTGGGTTGCCTTAGCCCGACTTGGTGGTTGATGTTAATTCTCTTGAGCCAGGGTCTCTTTAAACGGAAGCCAGTGAGTTATGGCGCAGTAATTCACCCTTCAGATCTAGTGCACCCAAGGCCACAGGCCAGCTCCTATTAAACGGAAAGGTCTAAATTATTATCCTATAATTCACCCCCTAGAAGTGTCTTGATTCAATTATACTATGTCCCTGAATGACTATTAAAAGAAATAGAAAAAAAGGTCCTGGATCTTTTTTTGTTACGATCTAAAGCAATTTCCAGTGCCAAAGAGTTCTTCCTTTAAAGTCATTAGGAAGCAAATTAAGCAGGAAGATGAAAGAAAAGAGCCCCTTATCACTGGAAATGCTGTGCTATAGACAATCAATCGCATTTTAACCAATGGAAACGTGTCAGGAATCACAGCAATCGAGTATGTTCTCTTTGACCGAATCCTTTTGATTCATAGCTTGCCTTCCCCTTTCATTTTTGAATTGTTCTCCTGGTAAGTCTGAGTTAAAAAACCAGTGCTAAGTCCTGTTACAGTCTGCCCGACGATGACATAAGACGTCATGTAATAAATGTAGATGGCTATAAGTTTGATGACATGACATGCCCAGTTCAAAGAGAAGCAAATATAATCAAAGTTGAGCAAAACCCACAGCAAAACCCTTGTGTCTTAGTTTGGATTCTCCTAGAAGCAGACTCTGAGACGAGACAAGAGTCCAATTGATTTGAGTGGGGAAAGGGGTGAGGTCCGGAGGGGAAAGAAGTCAGAACAGGGTGTTAGCAAGCAAGTCACTCCCGTGGGCAACTGGGGCTCAGCCCTGGTGGGGAGCCCTGGGGGATGGCACAGAAGAGGCACCTAAGGACAGCGGGGGAGCTGGGGTAGCCATACACCACCGCCCCGCAGCCAGGGAAAGAGCCACCCAGGAGCATGACGAATTGGCCGACTCTGTCTTTGCTATTCCCTTGCCCTTCCTTCAGACGTCTAGAACCCTCATATGACCGTCCGGCTGACTTTGCTCCACTCCATCTACATGGATGTCATCAGAAACTACCAAACGCCTTTCTCAAGTCCACAAACACTCATCCTTCAGCTTTCTCTAAACTCATCACATTGTGAAGAACGAATCCTCCAAACCACACCTACGGTCAGCAGAGGGTCATGGATAAATACTCAAGATGTGGAGTCGTGCCTACCCAGGCTCAGATCCTGGTTATGCCATCATCAGTCGTCACAGGATCGCCAAGACTGGGGTTTCTCATCTGCAAAACAGGGCAAGATGTCCCAAGTGCCGTGAGAAATACACGTTAGCCACGCTAAGGGCCTTGCCTTAGCAGGACGCCTCGCACACAAGTGGCCTCTGTGACACAGATGAGGTTGAAGAGGCTCCGCTTGGGGCTAGGAAAAAACCACGCTGTCTGAATCGGGGAGGACCTTGAATCCACCGCCCCTTCCTTCTTAACCTGGCCCGCTTTTACCTTTCTGGTCCGAGTTACTCTCAGACGCAAAAAGCACGTGGCCCCCACGAATCTGAACAGAGATGACTATCCGAGAGCCCACGGACCACATCCAGGCAGCACGGACAGTCTTAGAGAAATCCCGCACGGTGTATTAAAACCGATACGTTTATTTAAAAATTCAGATTTCTAGCTCTATTACAATGTCAAAAAAAGTCGTGCCAGTGTGGGCCCGGTTGCTGGCCTGCAGCATCGCCCGCACCTGAGGGCCGGGCGCCCCTCCAGGCTCCGCCGGCCCGCCAGGCTGGCCCGTGTGGCCACCACCCTCTGTTTGAATGGCCCGCTTCGCACCTTCCCCTTACGTGCCTGGGCGTTTGAGTTGGTGGCTTCTGCTCTAGTTCGCTGGACCCAGAGCTGCCGCGTGAGACCTACTCCCGCACAACCACCAGAGTCTGTCCGAAATCATTTACCTTTCGAATCCTTGGAATGAGGAAAAGACGAATGAAACGTGGTGCACACAGCAGCTACGAGCGCTGCACGCTAAAGGGAGGAAACCGCAGCTGCTTCGAAGGTATGCGTGGAACTGTCCGTTTAGAGGAGGGCCTGGTGCTCGAACGGCCGGGGTGAAGGGACCGGGCGGCAGTCTGCAGACCGGGCAGCAGGAAGGGTGGGCGCAGCCCACGCAGGGGAGATGGGGAGGGCGCGGCGTTCCCATGTAACGGCCTGGTAAGTGGCTCATCTCCAGCTGCCCCTCGTGGACGGGGCGTCTTTCATACCCGGCTGGCTGCAGGCACGGAAATGAGGGGCTGCGGGTGGGGGGTAAAGAGGTGGCAAGTTCGGCTTGCGGTGGAACATCACCCCTGCTGAGGCACAGAGGGAGTGGGCAGGCCTGCGGGGAGGCGTGGAGGGAAGACGGCCACCCCGGAGCTTCTGGCCTGCCTGCTCCCTTCCCAAACTCGCTGACCTCATCAGCAGGCTCCATTCACGGCGTGTTCCGTTTAGCAGAACAAGCGTGTTCTGCTTAGCACGGGGGGTCCTGGCTACGGCACTGTGGAGCCAGATCGTGTTCCGTGGTGGGGCAGGACGGCGGGGCGGTTCTGGGCATGGCAGGATTTTAGCAACAGCCTTGGCCTCTATCTGCTGGGTGCCGGTAGCACCCTCTGCCCAGTTGTGGCAATCACCCGTGTCACCAGACATCGCCAGAATCGCCTACAGTCGGGAACTGCTGCTTTTAGCCTGAGCAGTGTTTCATTGTTTCCAAATTTCTAGTCTACCTTTAAAAATTAGGAAATATCACTTTAAATTCCTGATTTCTAGCCTCTCTAAGAAAAGTTCAGGTGAGCTGGCAACAGGTCTGTTACCTGTCTGACCCCACCTCCTGTACTCCTTCCCCCACCAACTCCTTGCCTCAGTCACACTAATTTCTCTCCAGGTATGTTCCCGCCTCAGGGCCTTTGCAATTGCTATTCCACCTCCCTAGAGAGTGCTTTCAATAGAAAGGAGAGAGGGCATTCCAGGCAGAGAATACAGCATGTGCAAAGGCCCTGAGGCAGGAAGGAGCAAGGAACTAAAAGTAGGTCAACAGAACTTGATTGCAGAGAGCAAGCTGAGATTGAGCCATGATGGGCTGAAAAGGCAGGGGGCAGGTCACATGGGACCCTATGAGTGTGTTAAATAAACATCCTGAACTTTATCCATAGAGAGTGAGAAGGGAAACCACCCAACCCCACCCTTGGCTTAGACACTGAAAACCAAAACTACACCTTACTGTCTACATGAACACGATTTTGTGCCATTCCTCTGTCTTCATTAGCACAGTTTTGCTTTTCCAGAATTCATTTGCCCAGGCAAATGATTCGACATTCATTTTAAGAATTTGCAAAAGACCTATCTCCTCCTCAATGAAAAGTATCAACAGTTAATTCTCTAAAAAACAATTTTAACCCCTTCCCTCAAAATTCACATCTTGGTGTGTTCACCAATCCCGGACTGTTACAGCATGATCCCTACCAGATCCTTAACCAAGCCTTAAGACCCTGTCTTAAATCAAGCTTTTAATTCTCATTAAGTTCTGACCTTACGTCCCCTCTCCGAGACACTGCCAGCACTTTGCAGTCGTGTCTCCCTTCCCACAGGAGGCAGTAAACTCAGCTCTGTCCTATCAATAGGCTGTGCTGTGACATTAGGGAGAAGCTCTGGGGCGGAGCCAGGGAAGGGATTTGAACAGGAGAGTGACAAACGCGTCCAAGAAGTCTGGTGCAGAGTGAGGTCCAGAGAACATCAGGAAATGCAACACTACTTGCAAATGGCATCCGGTTTTCATGGCAGTCACTTGCAAGCCATCTAGACAATTGGGGAAAAGCAGGCAGGCCCAGTGGGAGATGAAAGAAACGGAAACCACCACGCAGGTAGCCACGGCGAGAAGCAGCAAATTCACCAGCAGTGCCGCCCACGCCCGTCGTCCTGCTTCTCTCCAGCAGATTCCAGGCTCTAGTCATTCTTTAGAGATGTTTTTAAATTGCTGTCTTCACGTATGCATTGGAAACTGCGCAGGTTTTAGTTTTGTCTTTAATCGAGTTGAATGGCACCATAATTTTGTTTAGTCATTAAGACATTCTACAGCAAATCTTGTCAACAAGAGCCATTTAAAGGGTTTTAATCTGTCTCAGCCAATCTTGAGCAAGGTGGAGTTTGGTATCTGCAACAAGACAAGTGGAGCCCGAGACGCCTGGACGAGCAGCCCGAGCGTCCCGCAGCTGTTGCTCTGCAAGCCGTTTCCACTCCGCTTGCCTCTTCTGCCACTCGCACGCAGCGTGCACGTCGAACAGCAGAGTCAGTTTAATTTCAGCAGGTCTTAAGGCACATGTGTGTATGGGTGGGACATGAAGGCGGGGCCCTGCGAATGGGCGGCGGTCCCCCCCGCCCCCCGCTGCCGGCGGGCACTCCCTTTGCATTGTATTTTTAAAAGAAGAACCATCCCTTATATGTCTCTGTCTTGCAGAAGAGGCTGGGAGTCCATGCAAATCCTATAAGGACTGGAGACTCCTGCGAGGAGGGGGGATCCCTGACGCCTTGCTGGACGTAGCCCCCAGGGCGAACGTCCCGACTCACTTGTAGCCCGGAAGCACTTCTTCTTCAGCCTCACCTGTCTTTGTCCCTAACCCCTTTTGCTCTGGCTACATAGACCTCTTAGTCTCACTTCCCCCAACACACTATACTAATCATCCCCCCCACACACACACCATCCTGAGCCTTTGTACAGTATTTGTTCCACCCAGAATGTTCACCTGCTAGCGCCACTCACTCTCCCCACAGCCCACAGCTCTAACATCACCTCCTCCCGAGGTTTTGCTGATCTTCCCAACAAGGTCAAATCCCCCATCATGTGCTCTCAAAGGCTTGTGTACCTTAAGGGGCAGTATATATTTATTTGTGTGATTATTTTACTGATGTCTGTCTCTCCCACCAGACTGTAAGTTTCTCAGGACAGGGATCTCGCTGATGTGTCCTCGGAACCTAACATATCATCTTAAATTTTTTGGTTATTTTTAAATATTCTCATTAATTCTGGGAGATTTTTTTTTTTTTTGAGACAGAGTCTTGCTTTATTGCCCAGGCTAGAGTGAGTGCCGTGGCATCAGCCTAGCTCACAGCAACCTCAATCTCCTAGGCTCAAGCAATCCTGCTGCCTCAGCCTCCCGAGTAGCTGGGACTACAGGCATGAGCCACCGTGCCCGGCTAATTTTTTCTATATATATTAGTTGGCCAATTAATTTCTTTCTATTTTATAGTAGAGATGGGGTCTCGCTCTTGCTCAGGCTGGTCTCGAACTCCTGACCTGGAACAATCCGCCCGCCTCGGCCTCCCAGAGTGTTAGGATTACAGGCATGAGCCACCGCGCCCGGCCTTAAATTTTTTGTTTAATGAATGAATTACTCCATGACAGGCAGTCCGCTAAACACTGAACACACATAGATGAATTAGATACACAAAATCTATTTTCAAGAAGCTCACAGACCAGTGAAGGTAAGGACTGAAACATAGAAAGCTACAAAAGAGTACAATTTAAAACTTAACCTGTAAGAAGAGGGAAATTGCTTTTTTTTTTTCCTGGAGTGAATCAAAAAAACAAGAAACAGCAGATAAGCTGCATCTGGAAGGCTAGTGGGGAAGAGAGAATAGTAACTCAGAGCAGGGAACAATGAGAAAAGGTTACAGGGGTGAGAAAGTGCTGAAGGTCTTTCTGTGGTATAGACAGTCATCTTGGCCACCCTCTGAATGTCCCCAAAGGGACAGGATATGGCAGGTTTGCGGGTAGGCGTCAAAGCACCATCTCATCAATGGCTTGGCCTGGTGACCTCAGTGCAGAGCTCTGATACGGCTGAGCAGAAGGCCCCGCCTCCGCACCTGAGCCCAAATCCAGCACTTGGATTTTCACTACCTTCTACGTCTACACAGACACGAGATGCCCTCACACTCAGTGAACCTCACACTCGGGCCTTTTGTGGCCAGGCTGCAAGACAGACCCTGGTTGTGACTTAGTTTGGGAGCTGGCCACATGATGTGGAAGAGAAACCGGAGAGAGGGAAAGAAAGACTACAGGGGTTGGGTCTGAGCATTTCATGACAGTGAATCCGCCCACTAGGAAACAAAGTCTCCTGCTCAGATGAACCCAATCAGCATCCCACTCACCCCGAGAACAGCGAAGGAGGACATAAGCAGAGAGGGTGCCAGAGGGCAGGTTGGGGCACGGGGGGAGAGGAAGAGTAAGGTGCCCTTCCCTACATTCCCTATGTAGGGGAAATAATGGGAGATAGAGTTATTCTTTCTGTTTCTTCTCTCTGATGCAACTTTCCCTTTTAACTTCATTAACTCTTACTCAAACCTCAAAGGTAGGCACGGGACAGGTGTAATCTGAAACAGCCTGGAACTCTGTGACTGTGTCCTTCCCAAAGACTGCCTCTTCCCAGCGCTGAGACCCTGACCCCTCTAGACCAGGACAAAACTGTTCTCACCCTTGACTTCCCCTTGGCTTATGAGATACCGGAAATACCTCTTTCATATTGAAGAAAAACGGCCCCTAGGGGGAGATTCGGAGCTGGCCTGTTGAAAACTCTGCCTGCAGCAGCAGATTTTATACAATCAGCCCACGGGCCTCTCTGTCCTGCCTTGTCCTGCCCCAGACCAGATTCAGCCCTTGACCCTGAAACCTACTCTACAAGGTAAGGGCTCAAAGCTGGTTAGTTTCCTATTCAGCCCAGACTCTGCCCTTTTTCTTACCCCTACCCCCACCTCCTAGCCCACCCTTGCCATTTGTTCAAGCATTTATCTATCTGTTTCCCCATCGTCAGCCCTAACCAGGTTCTAAGCATCTTTGACACAAGGAGTTGAGTCTTACTTCCCTGTATATTCTCTCTCACGCCCGTGCTAAACTATTTCCACCAAATTATCACGACCATTTTCACACAGTGCAAGTGAAGTTCCTAATTCTGCTACTTAAAGCTAGATGACCTGGGAGGCTGAGGCAGCAGGATTGCTTGAGCCCAGGAGTTTGAGGTTGCTGTGAGCTAGGCTGACGCCACGGCACTCACTCTAACTTGGACAACAAAAGCGAGACTCTGTCTCAAAAAAAAAAAAAAAAAAAGAAAGAAAAAGAAATAGAGTCAAAGAGATCTGGCTGCAAACTCCAGTTCTGCCACCCACTCTGGGGCATCTTGGACATGTTAGCTTAATCTCTTTGAACCTCAACAGCTTCCTCCTCTGAAAAATGGAGTCAATATTCCCCACGTGGGTTGGTTTTTGTATTAAGTGGCGTCACACACATAAAGTGGCATGTACATAGGAGGTGCTAAAGATAAAAAGGCTACTACTGCTAGCAGTAGTAGCAGCAGTAACCGTGTCAGCAGTAGCAGCAGCACCAGTAGGAACAGAAGCTATTATAGTAGTGTTAGGAGGAACAATAGTAGTGGTAGCAGCAGTAATAGTAGTAGTATTAACAGTAGTAATAATAGCAATAGCAGCAGCAACAGCCATCATGGTAAGAGAAGTAGTAATGGTAGTGGTAGTCATAGTAGTAAAATAATTGTAGTAGCAAACTGTAGTAATAGCAGTAATGTGGTAGTAGTACTAACAGTAATATTTTCTACTCTCTTCTTCTAGCTTTATTCTCTCACTCATTAAGTGTCTACCATCTGAGACCGTCTTAGGAAGCCCCGACAACCATCTAAGTGATTTAGCACGCAACAGGGATTCAGAATTAAAATGTGTGACCTCAAAGTACCTTGTTACAACTGAGCTTCATGTTAAGAAAACAAAGGAATGCTGCTTCATTGTATATCGGTACCTGAATTTATCTTAAAAACAGGTTGAGGCTAGTTACCACAAAAAAAAAAAAAAAAATCCTCTGCAGGCTGGTAACTCACTCCTCTGCCTGAAACATTGTATCATCTAGTCATCCTCTAAAAGGATGGCTACGACCTCGGCAGCAAGGTAGGCATTAGAGCTGATCGAACCCTAGAAAGACAGAAGTGCTGAGTTCTTGAGCTTGAGATCCTCACTGGCAGACAGCTGCTAACTCCAGCCAAGCATGTCGAGTCTTACAAGAGGATATAACACTTTGAAAAAACACTCACCGTTCAACTGTGATCCCAAATCATTTTCCTTGCCCGCTGATTCCTTGTTCAAACTTCTGGGGAAACTAATTTAAAAGAAGGTCAGTGTTTCAAAAGGGGGTAGGGGGAGGGACTTGTATTTCCTACATGTCTGTGTTTGCTGTTGGACAGCAATAAAGAGTGTCAGGAGGCTTTAAGCTATTTCTTTTCCACCAAAATCACTCGCAGTATGAAAACCACCTGTGACCTCAGACCCAAACCTACTTATACATCTCTCCAATATGTCGCTGGGAGAATAAGGTCGGCAGACGGGTTCTGGGGACACTGCTGTCTAGGTGGCGATCACAGTGGCGATTCTTGGGTGTGTATGACTCCTGCCATCAGGTAACCCCACAGAGCTGCCTACAGATACTGGTGGGTAACCGAGTGTGAGCTGGTCCGGAGGCTGCAGGAATTCTTGTGTCTAAAGCCAATGGTTTCATTCCTCCAACTAGGAGAGGTTGCTGGAACGAGTGAGGGATATAAAATAATTTTGCAATGCCTTAATCCAGTCCAAGTTCTGAGCCTGTGCTTGGGCCCCAGGAGTTCTGCCTGTCTGTCTCAATCAGAAGTGTTAGGTTAGTGCAAAAGTAATTGCGGTTTTGGACCATGAATTTTAAATCATTATAAATAGCCTCAAACACATCTTTATTAATCAAAATAGGAAGCTTTACAATCCATACATTGTTGCCAACAAGAAATAAGTTTGTTTATTCCTGTCGTGTAAAAATCCATGCTTTGGGATTCAACGAACTCTTGGGAAGCATTTTCTGCATCCTGCCGGTTGTGGAAGCATTTTTCCTACAAAAAGTTGTCGAGATGCTTGAAGAAGTCGTAGTCAGTTGGTGAGAGGTCAGGTGAATATGGCGGAGGAGGCGAAACTCCGTAGCCCAGTTCATTCAACTTCTGAAGCACTGGTTTTGCGAAGTGTGGTCGGACATTGTCGTGGAGAAGAACTCGGCCCTTTCTGTTGACCAATGCCGGCTGCGGCAGTTGCAGGTTTCGGTGCATCTCATCGATTTGCTGAGCATACGCTTCTCAGATGGAATGGTTTTGGCAGGATTCAGAAAGCTGTAGTGGATCAGACCGGCAGCAGACCACCCAACAGTGACCATGACCTTTTTTTGGTGCAAGGTTGGCTTTGGGAAGTGCTTTGGAGCTACTTCTTGGTCCATTCACTGAGCCGGTCTTCACTGGCTGTCATATAAAATCCATTTTCAATTACGTCACAACCCAATGGAGAAATGGTTCATCGTCGTGCACAATAAGAAGACATTGCAAAACAACAATTTTTTTTATTTTCAGTCAGCTCGTGGGGCACCCACTTATCAAGCTTTTTCACCTTTCCAATTTGCTTCAAATGCCAAACAACCATAGAATGGTCGACACTGAGGTCTTCGGTAACTTCTCGTGTAGTTGTAAGAGGATCAGCTTCGATGATTGCTCTCAATTACTGGTTGTCAACTTCCGATGGCCGGCCACTGCACTCCTCATCTTCACGGCTCTCATCTCCTTTGCAAAACTTCTTGAACCACCACTGTACTGTATGTCCCTCAGCAGATCCTAGGGACAAATGCAATGTCGTCTCTGCTCCTTAATGACCCATTTTGAACTCGAATAAGAATTTGCTTTCTGTCTAACATCATTTCCATAGTGTAAAATAAATATAAAATAAACAGCAATAAATCATTAGCAAAAAAAACAAAGTGAGAAATGTGCATTAAAATGATGTATAACGTAACCACATATATTTAAGAATATATTCCAATATCAAACAGCAAATTTCAATACTGCCAGATTCGCAATTACTTTTGCAAGAGTTTTGCCAAAGGCCTGACTTCCCTCTAGGACACAGGATAAACTCACGTCCAGTAAGGAGCACACACCCTAACCCTCTGCTCAGATCACAGCACACCCGCAGCTGTCCAGCTCCCTGGAATCTCTGCTTCTCTGACACCTTGAACCCTGATTCTAACGTGCAAAAACTGCAGGACACGCCTACACCTACATATGCATGTGTTACTTTGACTAAAATGAAGAAGAAATAAAATGTAACAACATTTGCTGCCAAGAAACATAAAGTGCAGAAAAAAGTAAAGAACAAAAAGGAAGTCCATATGATCTCACAATCCTGAGATAACCATTATTCACATTTTTCTGAATTTCCTTACAATCGTATTATTGCATTTTTAAAGAATTGATGGTGATAAAATATTATGGCCTTCTTATTTTACATATTTCATCTAACATCATACTATGAGAACATTGTCAAGTCATTAAAATGGTCTAAAACATTATTTTAACATCTGCATTATAGTCCATTAAATAGATTTACAATAATTTACTCAATCAGTCCCTTATTATTAGACATTTAAGTTCTGTCCAATTTTTTACTTTCATTTTTTTGAAGTGTCACAATGAACATTTTTTTGTACATAAACCTCTTCCCTTATCTCTGATTATTTCCTTAGAAGTGAAATTACTGGATCAACAATGAGAAAAACAGAAATATTTAATGAGCCAAAAGCAGTGGAATTGTTATACGAACTTTAAAAACCCTTGCATAATTGTTATAGATTTTTTAAACACTACATTAAAAACATCTTTCTTAAAATGTTCTTCACCCTGGGGCAAGTCACATCTGCCAACTTTCAGGCAAAATAGCTAGACTGCAGTTGGAAAGGAATGCTTATTTAGACAATGACTTCTGCACTGAGAGATTACTGAAAATGGTTAGCATCGTTACATGATTTGCCCTGGGGCTTCCCTGGCTTTTGTTTTCTCATAGATTATCCTGGGAGAACATCTCTGACTTGTTCACAGTTAGTGGCAGAGCTAAGACTGGAACGTTGGATCTCTTCCTGACTCCCAGTGTCGTGTGCCCCATAGTGTCACTTGATTTGAATAGACGAGTAAACATTTAACTCTTCTATTATCTTGACCAGTCATTGACACTTAAAGATGAGTCAATACAAGAGACATTTCACCGTCAGACAAAGAGTTTCCGGGGACCTTGAAGAAAAAAGGACGTAACTTTCTAAAAGGAAGAATGAGTCATTGATGGAACTGGCATCTACGATTTCATCAAATACGAGGGAAAGAAAGGACTCAGTCTTTATCTGGATTATAGAATAGATGGTCAATTCGAATTATTTGAGGCTTGACTATTAAAGAGAGAAAACCATGTTTTTTTAGGTGACTTTAGTCTGTATCAGGTGCCTTACCCTCTTGTTACTTGGCATGGCAGGTGATATTGTTTCTCCTCAAGTCTCTGTTCTCTCTTGCCACGGGTCACCATTAATGGAATATACTTTCCTCATTGATGCTGGGCTCAGCAATGGAACGTGGGAAAATGTGATAGAGCATGGGTTTACAGCTTATGATGTAAGAGGCAGCCTGTGTTTCTGATCACCCTTCTTACAGTGCTGTCATCATCCATGAAAGGACATGTCCCAAGTAGTATGTATAGAATAGACCTAAACCCAACTTGCATTCTGAAGCAGAGCTGTCTTGGCTAACCTACAGTCTCATGAGCAAAAACTAAACAAATAAGTAAATTTATATAATAAAAATAGTATTTTAATTCATAAATACTGTTGTAAACCAAGCAATGAGATTCTGAGGTTGTTTGTCACGCAGCATTTATGCCACAACAACTGACTGATACATATAGCTGACATGTTTGGATCTGCTCACATTCTGTGCTTTTGTGCCATCCTCAGAAAGATCTTGTTAATGCTACACAAAGAAAAAAATAGTGACTTCTTAAATTATAAGCCACATTATAATTAACAGACTATTTTATAACCTGTTTTCCATTTATAATCATGTATCAATTAACAACAGGGATACATTATGAGAAATGTATTAGGCAATTTCATTGTTGTGTAAACATCACAGATTGTACCTACACAAATCTAGATGGTACAGCCTACCTACTACACATCTAGGCTATATGGTATAGCTTATTGCTCCTAGACCACAGACCTGTACAGCATTTTACCGTACTTAATAGTGTAGGCAGATGTTAACACAATAGTAAGCATTTGTGTATCTAAACATTGGAAAGGTACAGTAAAAATATAGTATGAAGGTAAAAAATAGTACACCTGTATAGCACGCAAACCATAAATGGAGCTTCCAGGACTAGAATTTGCTCTGGGTGAGTGAAAGTGAAGGCCTAGGACATTACTATCCACCAGTGTAGACTTTACAAACACCATACGCTTAGGCTAAACTAACTTTATTAAAAATTTTTTCCTTCAATAATAAATTAAACTTAGCTTACTGTAACATTTTACTTCGTAAACTTTAAACATTTTAACTTTATGACTCTTTTGTAATAACACTAAGTTTAAAACGCAAACATATTCTACATCCATACAAAAATATTTTCTTTCTTTATATCCTTATTCTATAAGTGTTTTTCTATTTTTAAAATTTTGTATTTTTTTTAACTTTCTTGTTAAAATTAAGACACGAACACACACATGAGCCTAAGCCTACGAAAGGTCAGCATCATCAATATCACTGTCTTCTACCTCCACGTCCTGTCCCACTGGAAGGTCCTCAGGGACAATAACACACATGGAGCTGCCATCTCGTATATCAACAACACCTTCTTCCGGACCAGCTCCTGGAGGACTTCCCTGAGGATGTTTTACAGCTAACTACTTCTTCTTTTTTTTTTTTTTTTTGGTAAGTGAGAGTACACACTAAGAAAAATGGTCAAACGTACAGTATAGGAAATACATAAACCAGTAACATTGTGGTTTATCATCAAGCATTACATTCTGTACATAACTGCATGCACTCTATTCCCGGCATTCCCACAAACACTCGAATCATGGCATAGTGCGACAATGTTACCATGCCTATGTATGATGTCACTAGGCGATAGGAAATTTTCAGTTCCACTAGTATCTTATGAGACCACCATCATATCTGCCATCTGTTGCTGACCAAACTGCTGTTAGGCAGCACACAACTGTAGTTCTCACAACAGAAAATGAAGTCCAGAGACGTAATATGACTTGTGTAAGGTCACCCATTGACAACAAGGTAGGACTGGGGGTTCAACTCAAGTGAAATCAATTAACAAAAACACCTCCTCGCCGACACCTACATATAGCACCACAAGGAACAGCGATGCCAACGGTCCAATGAAATTAACCTGCTAAGATGTTGACAACAAACACCCTCTAGAGCTTACTGCCAGTTGGAAAGGATGACGACGAGAATCACATCGATGTGGCTGGAGGACCCCATTGGATTTTCACTGATAGCCGTTTCTTACATTCCTCTGTGTTCAGGGAGGAATCTGACATGTCAATGTTATTTGAAAAGCAAAGCTTGCATTTCCTAGGGAAATTCTTCCCCAGTGACATCCCCGGTATAGCTCTGTGGCCACATAAAATGTCGCAGTAAACAACTCAATATATATTTCAAACGTTAATTGCCTTCCCAGACCTTGGAATTTCTCACTGAGCTCACTCACAAGTTTTATTGAGGGCATAAAATTTATTGTGTTGACATACCCTTTAAAGTGCTGAATTCATCAAGGCCAAACCAAGCCTGCATGACATTATGGAGAGCAAGTCAAATTTTTTGTGTTGGAAGTTTTGTTCTACGCTTCTCTCTTACATCACGACCCAAATTAAAACTGCAGAGGGCGAAAAATACCAACTGTTTTTTTTTTTTTTTTTTTTTAATTTCAAAGTATTATGGGAGTACAAATGTTTCTGTTACATGGATTGCTTTTGTAATGCTTGAGGCAGGAATGAAAGTGTGCCCATCACCCAGATAGTGTTCATGGTACCTCTTAGGTAGGTTTTCTCCCATCTCCTACTGCTGCCTCCTGCCTGCTTGATTTCCATGAGTTTTACTTCCCTCTGGGCACATGTGTGCTCATCAGTTAGTTCCAATTTAATAGCTCCGATTTAAACACAGATGGTGTTTTCTTTTCCATTCTTTAGATATTTCACTTAGGATAATGGTCTCCAGTTCCACCCAAATTGTTGCAAAAGGCAGTAAGTCATCCTTGTTCATGGCTGAGTAGTACTCCATGGTACACATACACCACATTTTGTTAATCCACTCATGAACTGATGGGCATTGATCCAGCAATCCCACTACTGGGTATTTACGCAAAAGAAAAGAAGTCATTATATCAAAAAGACACCTGTACTTGAATGTTGATTGCAGTGCAATTCACAATTGCAAAAATACCAACACTTTTTAAAATAAATGTAATCATGCTTTTCCAGGCACATTCATACGAAACTATAATGAAGCCGCATTATCCATTCCAAAGAAGTCTGGGCCTTGGCAGCCAGACAAAACATGGAGAGTCCATGTTTGAAATGTCTCGGTATGGGAATCCAGAGTCAGAGGGCCCCCTTGAGATTCTCAGATAAAAAGATTTTGCCTATGGGACTTTTTGATTTGTTTAAAGATAAGTTCATTGTTACATGATGCCTCAAACTGGTAATTGTTCAAAATTTTGCTTCTGTGAAGCTTTGCTTGCATGGTAAAGAGACTATCTTAAATAGTAAAGAGACCTGCCTGGAAAAGAGACTATCTTAAAATATAAAAAGATCCCCAAACATAAAGGACAGATGCCCCAGCTCTCGGTCAAGGTTTTAGCAGAGAGAATGGGGGGATGGAAAAAGGACTAGGATATTTTTAGAATATATACACGTGGTCCAACAAATTTAGACTGTAAGCTGTTGACAACAAATTCCATTTGAGGGGTTCTAAAAACATAATGAAGGAATGAAATGTGACAGAGAGGTAACCAGCCCCCAAGGACAATGATCCAGATTCACATATCAGTTTCACTTCCTCATTTACTTAAACACAAATATTTATTAAGAACTCTGGACTCAGAATTGCTGGGTTCAAATCTTGCTTTCTCCACTTACATGCAATATCACTGTGGGCAACTTAATTTTTCTCTGTTGCAGTTTCGCATCTACAAAATGATGATACAATATTTTTCTCATAGGATCATTGGAAAGATAAAGAAAATTAGTACAATACTTGCTATGTGCTGGGCAAGTGCTTCAAGTATGTTAATGATGATGATGGTGATGATGATGATGGCCAGGTACTGGAAGCCAGAAAAGAAATCAAGCATTCACATTTCTTTGTGGATCTTACATTCCAGTCATAGAGATGATCCACAAAATATACAGTTATGACCCAGGGTGAAAAGGCCTTGGGATGGCTATTTAGTCTAACGAAGAGCATTTGCCTGGATACTACAGTGTCTGCCCTCCTTGTCAGGAAGAAGATGCAAACTAATACCGACCCAGAGATGATCACACCCGTTTGACCCTGTGTGCTGGTTATCTATTCCTGTATAACAGATTACCCCCCAAAAAATTCATGGCTTAAAACACAAACACGTATTATCTCATAGTTTCTATTGGTCAGGAACCTGGGAGCAGCTTGGCTGGGTGCCCCTGGCTCAGGGTCACTCATGTGGGTGCCATTGTCAGTCAGGGCCGCGGTTCTCCCTGAGCACACCTGAGGGGACCCACGCCCAGAGTTACTCGGATTTTGGCAGGCCACAGCCTTACTCCTTGCCACGTGGGTCTCTACAGAGACCTGCCTCATGAGATGGAAGCTGGTTTCCCCTGGAATGAACGATCTAAGTAAGAGAAAGTGAGAGAGAGAGAGAGAGAGAGAGAGAGAGAGAGAGAGAGAGAGAGAGAGAGAGAAAACCTAAGACAGAAGCCACAGTCTTTTAATAATCTACACTTTGAAGTGATAGCTCATCACGTCTGCTGTATTTCCTTTGTGAGAAGTCAGTAAATAAGTCCAGCCCACACTCCAGGGGGGAGGATTGCACAGCAAACATCAGGACATAGGGAGCACTGAAGGCCTCTTACTCGCCATCTACCACAGTCTGTGGGATCATTTTAGGCTAATTGGAAGGGATTCGGCAAAAGCAAAGGAAGGAGGGAAGGAGGGAAGAAGGGAGGGAGGAAGGAAGGAAGTTAGTTAGTTAGAAATTTCGCTGTCCAATGTCCTAATCACAAACTACCAAGCTAAAATCAAACACAGGGAGAGGAGTCAGTCCATTAGGCAAGTATCCATTCAAATGCCATTATTTTCAAAGAAGCCTTCTTGGGCCACCATATCAGTGTTGCCTGTTACTCATTATTCCATTATCTTGTTCTATTTTCATCATTGTATGACATACTCTTATTTATTTGCCTGTTTATTATGTTCTCCTACCCACTATATTGCAGCCTCCAAGAGGGCAGGGATCTTGCCTATCATGAATCCTCAGTACACAGCAAATACTTATCAAATGACTGCCTGGACCTCTATATAAACAAGAGGAACATCTGACCTCAAAGTCCCTGAAATGCAGTTAGAAAGATCAGGGTAGAAACAGAAAACAGTGAAGTACAAAGTATTTGCCATGATGTTTGTCTTTAGTTGCAATCTGGTTAGAAGACCAAGGAAGCCAGAGAACTCTCAGTGAAGAAGACAAAAGTGACCAGGAGCTCGAAGGGTGTTGTGGATTTGAGAAGGCGGAGAGATGAGCTCTGTTTATGGGGTTATAGGGTGGGACTATAAGTTGGATAAATAAAGTAGGATCGGATTCAGAAAGCTTGGAAAGCTAAGCAGGGGACCTGCAGGGAGCTGAAAGCCAATCCCCATTCATTGCCAGTAGCCTGGCAGCTGGTTCACTGAGGCTTGTGTGTCTCTGCGCCCTGATCAAATAGCCAAATACAGGCATTGCCATTGCCAGGCTTTTTCCAAGTGTCTCCGAAATGAGAAATACTATCTCTCTCACAAAACTAGGTATGAGTCCCTTTAGAAGAATCTGCTGCCAAGTTGTTTTCTCAACATGAGTGAACATCCGTAAAGATAACCTAATTCCCTTTACTCTGATTTTGTGCTCATCCAGCAACCTGTTGATGAGTGACTTGAAGGCCCAAGGATTTCTACAATGGCCCAGCTCGGGCTTAGTGCCCATTCCTAAAAAGGTCCCTCTGGCACAACAACGGAACTCTCTGGTTAGCCAAGCCCAGGACGTGACTGCCCCGTTGCCGTCAACTGAAGTTGGTCACAGCCACAGCAAAGTCACATGATCTAGAAACCAAAGGAAGATGGTGCCCCAAATTAAAATTGGGATGCCTTTGCCCAAAGGTGTTGAAGGATTCTGGGAAGACAAAAAGCAGATGTTCACATGACATCCTGAACCACCCTGAGCAGACCAGGTTGTGTTTGTAAGTATAGTTCTCAAGATCACAGAGGGACTTTCACACACTTAATATTTCACAATATTAAGAGGGACTTTCACACACTTGAGTGACGACTGTGTGGAAGGACAGAGATTGTTTAAACTAGAAGCCAGGGAGGGAACCCCAGGCTGGGCATGTGAGCACCTACCAAATATCCCATAAAGAGAGACAAATAGTAGTATTGACTGCATATCCCTAAAGGGTAGGATCGGGGATGTAGCAGACACTCAATAAATGCTTGTTATAAATGGCAGAAGTCCAGAAGGAAAGGGGAACTCTTACAGATTAAAAGGGACTTAAGAACATTTGTGTACCAACATACAGATGTTCCCATTTCCCTTGCGAAAATAACTAGAAATGGGATGGCAGAAGTATATATGTAGGTGTATGTATTAGATTGCTATTGCTGCTATAAGAAATTACCACAAACTTAATGGCTCAAAACAACACAAATTTACTACCTTACAGTGATGGAGGTCAGAAATTTAGAATGTGTTTCACTGGGCTAAGATCAAGGCATTGGCAGGCCTGAATTCCTTTTGGAGGCTCTAGGGAAGGTCCGTTCTCCTCCTTTTTTGAATTTCTAAAAGTTATCTGCATTCCTTGACTCATAGCCCCTTCCTCTTCTGCAAAGCCAACAGTATACCATCTTCAAATTTATTTCTCTGACCCACCTACCTCTATCTTATAAGGATCTTTGTAATTACATTGAGCCATACAGATAAGCCAAAATAATCTTTCCATCTCAAAATCATTAATTTAATCACATCTACAATGTCCTTTTCCTATGTAAGATAACATGTTCACAGGTTCCAGGAATTAGTATGTGGACATCTTTTGGGGGAGGCATTATTGTACCTACCACAGTATTTATTTAACTCTCCAAGAAACTACCAAATTGTTCTCCAAAGTGATTGTACCATTTTATTAATACATCTCCCCACCCCAGCAGTATATGAGAATTCCAGTTGCTCCTCATCTTCACCAATACTTGCCATGGTCAGTCTTTTTAATTGTAGCCATTTTAACAGGTGTGCTGTGATATCTTATTTCTGGTTTTAATTTGCATTGCCCATAAGATGCTGAGTTATCTTTCCATGTGCATCTGTATATCTCCTTTGGTGAAACATTATTTAAATTTTTTTCCCATTTTTGATTGGGTTGTTTTCTTACCATTGAATTGTAATGGTTCTTTATATACCCTGGATATAAGTCTTTTTTTGAATCTATGTTTTGCAAGTATTTTCTTCCAGTGCCTTATGTTTTCATTCTTTTAATAGCCTCACTTATAATAGCCAAAAACTGGGAATAATCCAAACATTCATCAACAGGTAAATAGATAAATTGTGGTATATCCATCCAATAGAATGCTATACAACAATGAAAAGGAATAGCTATCTATATACCCAACAGCATGTATTAATCTCAAAATAATTGTGATTATGAAAAAAGGACAAAAATTAGTACATGCTATATGATTCCATTTATACAAACTTCTAGGAAATACAAACTAACCTATAATGAAAAAGCAAATGAGCAGTTGCATGGGGATGAGGAGTGGGTTGAGGTGATTTAGGGAAGGGAAGGAGGGAGGGATTGTACAAGGCTATAAGGAATCTTTTGGGGTGATGGATATGTTCACTATCTTGATTGTGTTGATGATTTCACAGTTATGTACATATGTCAAACTTATCAAATTGTACACTTTAAGTATGTACAGTTTATTGTGTAGTAATTATACTTCAATAAGCCTGCTTTTTATAAAGAAGACTTAAGAAACTAAGTGCAATACATATATCTTATTTTGATCTGAATTTAAAGAAATCAACCGTAAAAGAAAATGAGTCAAGGAAATTTGGACACTTTCTGGATATTAATGATATTAAGGAGTTACTACTAATTTTTTAATCATGGCAACTTGGTAAAAATTTTCAGTCCTTATCTCTCAGAGATGTGTGCTGACATTTATGCTATCGTGGATTAAGCTTAAGCCTGTAATATAAAGCGAGATGACACAAGACCTGGAAAATGGGCTACACATCTACTCGCCATCAAATTGGTACTGACAGCCTAAAACTATGGTGTTCAAATAATTGTAGTGTTCAACAGGGATCTGAGGGGGGGAGACCCACATCTTAAGGTTGTGATGAGCATTGTAGGGGGAAAAGGATTACCTCTATCCCTTTTTAGGGAGAGGCAAAGAAACACACTGTAACCAAAATATCTAAAAAAAATTTTTTTTTGTTAATGGGAGGTGAACAGGTGGAAGGGAGAGAAGGGGAAGGGTACACACCTTCATGGTGGGTGCAGGGCGCACCACTCGAAGACTGGACACGCTTGAAGCTTTGGCAGAGCGGGGTGGGGCGGGGGGCAGGGGCAAGATATGTAACCCTAACAATATTTGTACCCACAGAATTTGGGAAAAAATAAATAAATAAATAAAAGAGATGCGTGCTGCAATATTAGCTGATGGAGCAATATGATGTCTGAGATTTCCTTTCAAATAACCCATGCAGGGTGGAGGGTAGAGATGAAGCAATATTGGCCACATGCTGATTATCGTCAGAACTGGGTGATGGGCACCTAGAAGATCATTGTATTATTCTCTCTAACTTTGCGTATAGTCCAAAAACTCCCATCCTATAAAGTTAAAATGTTTTAACTTTATTAAAAATGTTTGTTGCAGGAGGAAGGCATATTTTGACTCAAGACATGATTGATACTTTCTAAAAACAATGCCTTTCTGAAAATAGAATATTCTGACTTAGAATGTAGTAAGTGAGTTAGAGTAGAAAAGAAGGAGTTCGGATGCCAGAGTCCCCAGAGCTGGGTGATCTATAGCCCATGGACCAAATCCAGCCCTCCTCCTGCAAGCTAAGAATGTTTTTTACATTTTTTTAATGGTGGATAAAAAATTCTTTAAGAATACTTTCTAACATGTAATAACAATATGAAATTTTATTTCAGGATTTATAAAGCTTCACTGGAACGCATCCATGTCCATTCATTTACCTACTGTCTATGGCCACTTTCATGTTATAATAGCAGAGGGGAGAGGTTGCCACAGAGACTATATAGCCCACAAAGACTAATCTATTTGCTATCTGGTTTGTTACAGAAAAAGTCTGCTGATTTTTGATATAGAAAATAACCTTGAACCCTGACGATGTTTTCCTAAATAGACTAAATTCCAGGAAAAAAAAAAAAAGGTGAAAAAACAGGACATGAACGAATCCAGCTTTCGGCTCTGTCTCTCCCACCAACGGGGACCGCAAGGATCAGGGAAGGTGATACGTTCAATTCATCACAATGAGTGCATTGTCATTTCTGAGAACACGGTGAGCTGAGGGTGGGGAGTCGGGTTTGCCCTTCAGCCTCAGGGGTTAGCATCTTCTTCCTGTGGACATCGCTAGAGCCAATGGGTATGTTTCAAGAGCAAGGTGTGACTCTTAGTCTGCATCACTGTCTGGACCACTCATTTGTGTGTTCACTTGTCTATCACCTGTCTCCCCCACTAGAATGCAAACTCCATGGGAACGGGGAGTCAGCCTATCCTGTTCACTGCCATGTGGCATGCCTGGAGCAGTGCCTGGCACATAGTAGGTCCTCCATCAATGCAGGTTGAGAGAATGAATGAACCGTGAAGAAAGCCTCATCAAATCGAGAATGAAAGAAAGTCATGGTATTGAATGTCAGGGATCAAAAATAGTTTTCTTCTTGCACAACGAAAACGATCTTTATTCCCAATCGAGGCTTCTTCACATATGTCTAATATAGCACCGACAATAGTACAATATGAACATTGAGGGAATTTGCCTACCTCAATTTCTATCTCAATGAGAATTAAGTTCAACTCCCATTCCTAAAGGTCGCCACTGCTCAGAGTTCTGCTGCATCAGGTACACACACTTGTTTTCTTTGTGATGAGGGATGCTGTATCTCCATTTACTGTGTGACCCTGTGCCAGTGCCTCACCCTCTCTGTTCTTCATGTGTGTACAAATGGAGGTGCATCATGGGGTGAAGATCAAATAAGATAACATATGTGAGATGACAGAGCACAGTGTCTGGCATCAAAACAATTTGATTTTCCCTTCTGTTCTCAATGACACCCTCACATTTTTTCACCTTCAGTATAAAAGAGCTTTGGGTTCATATCAGCATTATTCACAATAGCTAAAAAGTTGACACAGCCCAAATGTCCATCAACAAACACATGTGATATATGCCTACAATGAAATATTAACCAGTCATACAAGGGAGTGAAAATCTGACACATGCTACAACATATGTGAACCTCAAAATTATTATGCAAAGTGAAAGAAGGCAGTCACAAAAGATCACATATCATATGATCTCCTTTATATGAAATACCTAGAATAGGCAAATTCATATCAGAGAGACAGAAAAAAGATGAGAGGAGTGACTGCTTAATAGGTTCAGAGTTTCTGTTTGGGAAGGTAAAACATTCTGAAATTGATAGTGGTGATCAGTGTTGCTTCACAACACTGTAAATATACTTAATGCCACTGAATTGTGCATCTTAAAATGACTGAAATGGCAAATTTTATGTTATATGTATTTTACCACACCAAAAAAAAAAAAGGCTTTAGAACTGTGAAGCGCTATAGAAATACAAAACGCTGATTCAAGGAATCTAGAATTCCTGAATCAGAATCCTACTTCTGCGAATGGGGTAACCTTGGGCAGCCCTTGATCACCTATGACTCAATTTCCTCACCTGACAAGGCAGATGAAAACATAATTGTATCTCTCACCTGTTATAGGTATGAAAAGATCTCTTATAAGCACTTAGAAGAGTACCTGCACACACTAAGTGCCCAATAAATGCTAGCTAGTAGTAATAAGGCTGCTACTGATAAGTGACTCTGTACTTTTAGAACAGGATTTCTATTCACTTTTGGGGTCAGATAATTCTTTTTCCTGGGGGGGTAGGGGTGGCTGTCCTGTGCATTGTAGGACATTTACCAGCATCCCTGGTCTCAACCCACTACATGCCAGTAGTACCCAATCGTTCCTCTAGAGTTGTCACCATCAAAAGATCTCCAGACATTGCCAGATCTCCTGGTTAAAAACCAAGCAAAATTGCCCCTGGTTAAAAACCATTGTTTTAGTGACTCCGTATTGCAAAAGTTGGAAGGGGTCTTAGCTATTACCTACTCTCATGACTTCCACATTCTTTGAGCACATCTCATAACCCATTACACAATATGAGGGCATATTGTATATTTATCATATATATCATATATATCAAAAGTTTCACAAAACAATACTTACCCTTACTATGGAGAGTACAATACATTCTAATGTCTTCAATTCTATTGTATTGCATCCTATTTATTTTCTAAAACATACCAAAACCTAAACATACTAGTTATGACCGTTCAAATTGATTTCATGACCAACTAACAGGTTGCTACCTACAGGCTGAAAAATACTAATCTAGTCAACTTTGTTTTACCAAGGGCCAAAGAAATGTCCAGGTATTTCAGACCAGTGCTCAGCCCAGGGCACAACTCAGCCTGCCCATGAACATTGCAGGCTGGCCCTACTGGCTCTCCAGCTTCCAAAATGGGCCAAGATTCCATGCAGTGCAGAAGCCAGGATCCCAGCCTCAAGGTGGACTCAAGTTTGGGATAAGGGAAAAAAATTTAATTCCAAGGGATCGAGTCAGCCCTGAATTGATTCTATATTAAAAGCATTTTCTCTCTCCCTCTCTTTCTCTCCTCACCCCCACCCCTCCTTTCTCTCTCTCTCTCTCTCTCTCTCTCTCTCTCTCTCTCTCTCTCTTCCCCTCTCCCTCTCTCCCTCCTTCTGTTTTTCTTTATAGCAAGCACCAGGTTGAGAGGGGCCGTGCCTATTTCCTGGAGGCAGCTCTCAGCCGCACCCCCAGGGACCTGCCTTTGCCAGCTCCTCCGAAATATAACACCCTGACATGCCACAGAGAACACAGCCAAATCCAGCCCTGGGGTGGGGTGGGAGTTGTTGGAAGAGGAGCTTTTAGATGCAATCAGCCCATCCATTTTTTATAATTTACTATTAAAGAAATGGGATGGGGAGGCTCTAAGGACCTTTTCAAAGAGGAGAAATATTTCCTAGTTTAAAAGGCTGAATCATAAAATCCTTTCACAAAACACTCTTTGCATAATGTTTTTCCCCTCCCAAAAGTTACTCACCTGAGGTTAATGGTGAATAATAACAGCTGACATTTACTGAGTGCTTGTTGCAGGCAAGGCTCTGTGCAAAATCCTGTCTATGACTATTTCACTGCCATGATTACTGTAGGAGACAGGTGGTGTTGTTGTCCCCACTTTGCAGATGGGGATACTGAAGCTCAAAGAGCCTGAACCGCTTGGCTTAAACAGGATGGCTCCAGAGTAGCAACCCTGGGAGTTAAACCCAATGGGGTTGCCAGCTATAGCATATGAAAATACGGGCTGCTTCTTCCATAGAACATAGTTGTACTAAAAAAAAATTATTTACTGTTTATAAGAAATTCAACTTTAACTGAGCATATTTTACCCAGAAACTGTAAACTCAGGTAGCTTGAATCCAGAGTCCTTATTCTAAGCCAATTTGCCAGTGGTCCTCAAAGTGTGGTCCGAGGACCAGCAGTGTCACCATCACATGGGAAATCGCCAGAAAAGCAGATTCTCAGGATTCACCCTAAGCTTAACAAATCCAAAGCTCTGTAGGTGGGGCCCCACAATCTGGATTTTAACAAGCCTCCCAGGCTATTCCAATGCATCATGCTCAAGTTGGTTTTGTTTTTGGTTTGGGGGTTTTTTTGGAGGCAGAGTCGTGCTCTGTCACCCCAGGTAGAGGGCAGTGGCATCATTGCAGCTCACTGCAACCCCCTGGGCTCAAGCGAGCATGCCCCAGTTTGAGCACCACTGCAGAGTATCACAGCACTCACCACAATATTCTAAGGCAAGTAGTAACACATTCAAGCTTAAAATCGGGCCCCCAAACATGAATCTTAAGGTCTTCCCACCATGTCCTTTCCTTTCTCTCTTTTCTTCTTCTTTATCCAGTCAAGTCCTACATACATTAACACCCACTTCTTAGTGAAACCCCCAACAACATACTTCACTAAAGGCACACCAGGTTTACCTGGTGTTTTCTCACAGACCTTCATGCATTCATTCATGCAGGCATTCCATCAGTCCACAAAACTTTTTTAAGTGCCTGTGGTGGTTAATTGCATATGTCAACTCGACTGGGCTGTGGTTGCCCAGATAGCTGGTAGAACATTATTTCTGGGGGTATCTGCAAGGGCATTTCTGGAAGAGATTAGTATTTGAATCAGTGGCCTGAGTGAAGAACATCTGCCCTCACGAAAGTGGGCAGGCATCGCCCAATCCACGGAAGACCCAGATAGAATAAAACGAAAGGGTGAATTTGCTCTCTCTGCTAGAGCTGGGACATCTATCTACTCTTGCTCTCAGACATCAGCACTTCTGGTTATTGGGTCTTATACCACCTGGACTGAGACTTACACCACTGGCTTTCCTGGCTCTCTAGCTTACAAGTGGCATACCATGGAATTTCTCATCCTCCATAATCAGGTGAGTCGATCCCCCATAATAAATTTCTTTCTATGTATATGTGTATGTGTCTATGTATTCTTTTTTAAATTTTTTTGGAGGGCACAGAGTCTTGCTCTGTCACCCAGATTGGAGTGCAGTGGTATGATCACAACTCAGTGTTACCTCGAGCTCAAGTGATCCCCCCACTTCAGCCTCCCTAATAGCTAGAACTACAGGTGTGCACCTGTGGTCTTGCTATGTTGCCCAGGCTAGTCTCGAACTCCTGGCCTCAAGCAATCCTCCTGCCTTGGCCCCCCAAAGTGCTGAGATTGCAGGCATAAACCACCAGGCCCAGCCTGTATCCCTACCTATTCTATTTCTCCGGAGAACCCTGACTCATATAGTGCCCACTATGGGGCAGATACCGTGCTGAGTACTGAGCACAGTTTACTTTGTATTAAAGTTGCTTATTTAAATATATCTGCTTCCTTCACTAAATTAAGAACCCTTAGGAAGATGGGGAAGAGAAGTCTTTTTAATGTCTGAATCTTTAGTTCCTAGCCAAGGGTCACAAAATGTTTAATAGAATTGAATGGGAAAAAAAATATGAAAAGAATTCTCACACCTCCCTCATTTCTAATTCAAAGTCCTTCAAGTCTGAGGATGCTGCCTGTCCTTCCTCTTCCCCAAAGGAAAAACATGAGAACAGCCTCATTAATTCTCCTGGACACGTTTGACGACTCGGTTGTCCCTCAGCCCTGATGCTAAGTGGGTTTCTCTGTTTGTGGTTAAGTGAGGAAGAAGGTTATTCAGGTTTCACTGCCAGGAGCTCACAGTTTTTCTTCTTGTCACTCGAAACCACCACCTTCACTTCCTGCCCAATGCACAAAGGCAGCGAATTGGGATGGTTAAGCGGCACGATTGAAGATGGCATTTAACAGCTATGACTCACACACACACACACACACACACATCTTTAGTCTTGCAACTTGCCGAGGGGCAATCACAAGCCCGTGGTCAAGAAAAAGATTTTAGGAAATGATGTCAAAACCCCTCTTACAGAGAAAACGCATCTGTCAGGGCCCAGGGCTGTCGGACAAGCTGGCAAAGCACAGGATGGAACTCGCCAACGACCCAGGTCGGAGCCAGTGCTGTTGTTTAACAGCCTGGAACACTCTGCACGCACCCCACTTTTCAGATCTCAGTTTAAATGTTACTCCCTAAAACCAGGTCATAGCCCACGCTTAGCCCTCACACATCGTCATGTTCAGAAGTAAATCTTGGTCATACAATGAGTCGCTGCCGGCCTCCCAACTGGAGTAGAAGCGCCATGAGGACAGACAGCTTGTCCTATTTGCTCAGCATTGCGTTCTCTGCCTCTAGCACACTGGGTGGGCAAGTTGATGCTTTATTGAGAGAAACAAGGGAATGAATCCCAGCTCAGACACCTGCTAGGGGTGTGACCTTGGGCAAGTTACTCAGTTTCTCTCTTTAAGCCTCAGTTTCCTTACCTACATCATGGGGATAAAAGTATGCGTGTAAAAGATATGCACAGTGACTTGGCACACAGTAGCTAGTCCAGAAAGGTTAGTTGATGCCAGTCTCAGCTACATCTCTCATC
>VSMD01095610.1:0-14251 GCA_008750895.1 Mirza zaza
TACTATAAATAGAAAGAAATTAATTGGCCAACTAATATATATAGAAAAAAAAATTAGCCGGGCATGGTGGCGCATGCCTGTAGTCCCAGCTACTCAGGAGGCTGAGGCAGAAGGATCGCTTGAGCCCAGGAGTTCGAAACCAGCCTGAGCATGAGCGAGACCCTGTCTCTACTATAAATAGAAAGAAATTAATTGGCCAACTAATATATATAGAAAAAAAAAGTAGCCAGGCATGGTGGCCCATGCCTGTAGTCCCAGCTACTCAGGAGGCTGAGGCAGAAGGATCGCTTGAGCCCAGGAGTTTGAGATTGCTGTGAGCTAGGCTGATGCCACAGCACTCTAGCCCAGGCAACAGAGTGAGACTCTGTCTCTAAATAAATAGGCAACAGAGTGAGACTCTGTCTTGAAAGAAAGGGGGGGAGAGAGAGAGAGAGAGAAAGAAAAAGAAGGAAGAAAAAAGATTCTGTTTGTGGGTATACTTGGCAACTTTATATAGTGCTAGGTGGGTGACCTTTTATGTAAATAGACCATAAATTAAATAGGAATTGGCAACTTACGACTTATTAAAGAGAACTCTCTCAAAACTATTCACAGTGGCATGCTAAAAGAAGTAGAATTAGGCCGGGAGCAGTGGCTCATGCCTGTAATCCTAGCACTCTAGGAGGCTGAGGCAGGTGGATTGCTCAAAAGTCAGGAGTTCAAAACCAGCCTGAGCAAGAGTGAGACCCCGTCTCTACTATAAATAGAAAGAAATTAATTGGCCAACTAAACATACATACATATATATATATATAAATTAGCTGGGCATGGTGGTGCATGCCTGTAGTCCAACTACTCGGGAGGCTGAGGCAGGAGGATCGCTTGAGCCTAGGAGTTTGAGGTTGCTGTGAGCTAGGCTGACACCAGGGCACTCTAGCCCGGGCAACAAAAGTGAGACTCTGCCTCAAAAAAAAAAAAAAAAAGTAGTAGTAGAATTAGTGTCTGACATCTGATGAGATGACATATCTGATGCATCACCAGAAGGATTCTAGTGATGGAATGCATTCTGAATATGCCCTGTCTCCTGTGGGTAAATCTGGATCGAAGAGGTAGCTAATAGGATTTTTAGCCTTTCGTTTTGGAACATAGTTTGTGTGAAATGAAGTTGACTGGCCTATGGAGAGAATAAATCTGTAGTCATCAAGATGATGTTCTATACCTAACTAGTTCAGAGAACATGCAAGAAGCAAAAAAAAAAATAATTGTTAGATTCTTGCTTGAGTTTTGTTGATCTTTATATTCTGAGAGTAGAGAAATAAGAGGTTCAGAATTGGAGCACATATTTTAATTCAGACTTAGGTAAATCTTTTTTTTTATATTAGTATGGAAAATGTATTTGTTACCTACCTAGTATTTTCTTTCTTGGGTTTATGGTTTCTTTTACCTGTATGTTTTATGGAACTACTCAGGCAAATGCCTTCTCTGGGTCTCGTTTGTTCTTTCTGTGTGCAGCACAGTTGAAGAATGGAGTATGCTAGTTATAGATACACTGGGCATATCACCAACTTCCAGTGAATCAAAAAACAATCAAGTGCTTTTAACCTTAAAACTTTCTAGAGACAAATTTTATCATCTGTGCTAATTCAGAGACACAATGAGAGCCATATGTTCATGGTGATCATATTTCCCAAATTATAAATTTGTCTCATATAATCTGAGGAATACTTGAGGTGGAAACAACAGGAATGAAAATTTAAATCCAGGAAGTGTGGTCTCATGAGCTCCACGGCTACTATTTTTTTTTTAAATTTATTTTCTTTATTATTTTTTCTTTTCTTTTTTTTTTCCTCTTTTTTTCCATCAGCGCATGCCAAGAATATGGCTACTATTGCTTGCCTGTCCCATCCAAATCCAGACTTAGTTAAATCTTGAGAAAAGTAGATATTTATAAGGTAGAAGGCCCCGAAGGTAACGATCGTGATCCTAAACATTATGAGCTACAGACATTTGTATCAGTAAGGTTAAAAATAGAGGTAATGTGAGATATTGTGAATAAATCTGGTAGTTGGAAAAAATGATAACTGTTATAGTTAAGAAATGATTTTATGCTAATTGGTAAGAAGGGAGAGAAATGGGGTGAAGGCAAGAGAGAGCTGTCCAAATAATCACGTCTGATAGTGAGTAAAGTTGTTTGAGGATGGGGTTGCTGAAAAGTTCTCATACAACAATTCTTCAGAGAGAACTACCCCAACACGAGACCCGTTAACATCTTAGACCCCAGTGTCACATTGGGGCCTTTGCTAGAGTCTGAGATGGTAAAACATTAACTCAAACAGTAAACTTTAAGACTGCCAAATTAATCTGTTAATCAGAATTTTGTCTCTTGTTCATTTACTTCCTATGCATTTTACTTTTAAAAGATCAATTGATGGTGACTAGTTAGGTAAGAAATTAAATTTCTAGAAAAAGTGAGTTAACTGTGAATTTCCTGATTACATGTTTTGGAATTTGCTGATATTTTTAGAAATTTTCTCCAATCTTAAATAAAAATACTTAAGTATTGTTGGATGGTAAAGTGAAAGTTCAGTCTCAATGATAGCAAGCTAGTTTAATTGACTATTTTGTTTTTCTTATTTTCTTCACAAAGGAGTTGGACATTGAAATAAAGAGGTGTGAAACTAGAAAATAATTCTGAGAAGTCATAGATTATTTAGACTAGCCCCTCCCCACTTTTTTTTTTTTTGAGACAGAGTCTCACTCTGTTGCCCAGGCTACACTGCCATGGCATCAGCTTAGCTCACAGCAACCTCAAACTCCTGGGCTCAAGCAATCCTCCTGCCTCAGCCTCCCGAGTAGCTGGGACTACAGGCATGCGCCACCATGCCTGGCTAATTTTTTCTATATATTTGTACTTGGCCAATTAATGTCTTTCTGTTTTTTAGTAGAGACAGGGTCTTGCTGTTGCTCAGGCTGGTTTCGAACTCTGACCTTTAGCTTCGGCCTCCCAGAGTGATAGGATTACAGGTGTGAGCCACTGTACCTGGCCCGCCTAGCCCCTTTTTTACAGAGGAGGAAACTGATGTCCAGAGAAGTAAGTGATAGCATAAAGGATCTAGAGTTAGAACTCATGTCTTTCTCTTAGTTGGGTATTCTTTCTACCCTTCCCTTTATTTTGTACTCTGTAGTAATGGGACATTTCAAAACTCAGTGTGTTGTTTTTTTCCTACTGCGAGCTACCTTTTAAGGGTTGCCTTTGATTGCTTGACAGACTTCTTAAAACAAACTATTTTTAGTTTGTTTTAAAATGAGTCATGGAATTGCTCCCACATATCTGTCTAGGGTGGCTTCATTACAGCATCCCTGTTGCTCTGTTTGTGAAATAGGATAAAAAATATCTTAGTTGTTATTTATTTTTATATAAAAGACAAGTGTTTTGGTTCCTAATTCTTTTTGATTGATCTAAAGAGCTGAGTAAAGTGAAATCACCTTTTATGTAGGGTCTTTGAGCCTAAATTGTCATTTAATGTTAAAATCCTGTATAGTAAAAATTATCTTTGCTAGCACTCTAGGAGGCCAAGGCGGGCGGATTCCTGAGGTTAGGAGTTCGAAACCAGCGTGAATAAGAGCGAGACCCCGTCTCTACTATAAATAGAAAGAAATTAATCGGCCAACTAATATATATATAGAAAAAATTAGCCGGGCATGGTGGCTCATGCCTGTAGTCCCAGCTACTCGGGAGGCTGAGGCAGGAGGATCGCTTGAGCCCAGGACTTTGAGGTTGCTGTGAGCTGGGCTGACGCCACGGCACTCCCTCTAACCTGGGCAACAAACCGAGACTCTGTCTCAAAAAAAAAAAAAAAGTTATCTTTGAAAAAGTCCTTTTATTTTTTATTTTTTGAGACAGAGTCTCACTTTGTTGCCCAGGCTAGAGTGAGTGCTGTGGCGTCAGCCTAGCTCACAGCAATCTCAAACTCCTGGGCTCAAGCGATCCTCCTGCCTCAGCCTCCCGAGTAGCTGGGACTACAGGCATGCGCCACCATGCCCGGCTAATTTTTTCTATATATATTAGTTGGCCGATTAATTTCTTTCTATTTATAGTAGAGACGGGGTCTCGCTCTTGCTCAGGCTGGTTTCAAACTCCTGACCTCGAGCAATCTGGCCGCCTCGGCCTCCAGAGTGCTAGGATTACAGATGTGAGCCACCAAGCCTGGCCTGAAAAATTCCTTTTAAAAGGCACCAGTTTTTTAACCTTATGTTGGATGGGCAAAGAAAACAAAAAAACAAAAACACATAAAAAAACTAATAAAAACAAAAGGAAGAAAAAAGGTCCCATTTGAAAACCAGTTAAACTGACATACTGTCTTTCAAGTTCAACAGCCAGTGTTTCCTCCAGCTTTAGAAAGGTTACTTTTTTGGTGAGCTGGAATCCTAATAAGCTATGTGAGATGCCTTTTGACAGATGAATGGGACTTCACATTGACTGAGGAACAACAGATTTATATTTTCCATTTCATGGTCACTCCGGGATATGGACATAAAGGCAGGCATCCTGTAGCCATTATTTAAATGATTTTTCTCTCTTGCTTTCCTTTTCCCCCTAGTATAGGTAGTTGAATTGGTTTAATTAAATGCATATATGATGTGACTCCACAGTATGAATAATGGAGAAAGAAATTAGGTATTTATGAAAATCTGGTATCTCCCTAAGGTTATAACATGCAGAGATCTTCATAATTAAAAGGCTAGGTAATAAAGTTGGGAATATTGGGAGACTGTTGGTACTTTGTATAATTCCGTGTTGATACTCAACTACTGTGAATGTTTTTAAGAGTTAATGTCTTCTTACTACTAGCAAGATCTGCATTGTTTTAAAAATACTATGTAACTTATTAATGCTTTCCGTGAAATTTAAGGTATCTGAACTTAAATATTGCTGTGATGATAGCACAGTAAGAAAACATCAGTCTTTAAAAAAAAATTACGTGGCTAAATATTTAACAGTTGTATGCCCTGGGAGAGCGCATGGTATATTGGATAAAAATGTGGGCTTCAGAGTCACATACAAGTGATTTTGAATTACAGTGCCATCACTAACTAGCTTTGTAGGCTGGGTTAAGTAAGTCACTTAACCTGTTTTAATTTCTTTATTTGCCAAATAGAGATGATAAAACATACCTTAGAGCAGCAGTCCCCAACCTCTTTGGCACCAGGGACCGGTTTCATGTAAGACAGTTTTTCCAGGGACCTGGCGGGGGAGGGGATGGTTTGGGGATGATTCAAGCTCATTACAGGGTTTATTGTGTACTTTTTTCCTATTATTATTACATTGTGATATATAATGAAATAATTATACAACTCACCATAATGCAGAATCAGTGGGAGCCCTGAGCTTGTTTTCCTGCAACTAGATGGTCTCATCTGGGGCTGAGGGGTGATGGTGACTATAAATACAGATGAAGTTTCACGTGTTAGTCCACCACTTACCTCCTGCTGTGTGGCCCAGTTCTTAACAGGCCACAGACTGGTTGTTACTGGTCTGTGGCCCAAGGTTGGGGACCACAGCCTTAGAGAATTATAAGGATTTAAGAGTCTGAGTAGGCTGGGCGCGCAGTGGCTTGCACCCGTAATCCTAGCAGTCTGGGAGGCCAAGTTGGGAGGATCGCTCAAGTCAGAAGTTCGAAACCAACCTGAGCAAGAGTGAGACCTGGTCTCTACTAAAGATAGAAAGAAAATTAATTGGCCAACTAAAATATATAGAAAAAAGTGAGCCGGGCATGGTGGCGCATTCCTGTAGTCCCAGCTACTCGCGAGCCTGAGGCAGTAGGATTGCTTGAGCCCCAGGAGTTTGAGGTTGCTGTGAGCTAGGCTGACACCACGGCACTCCAGCCCGGGCAACAAAGTGAGATTCTGTCTCAAAAAAAAAAAACAAATGTGATATTGAAGCTTTTTTTTTTTTTTTTTTGAGACAGAACCCCAGGTAGAGTGCAGTGGCATCATCATAGCTCACTGCAACTTCCAACTTCAACTCCTGGGCTCAAGTGATCTTTCTGCCTCAGCCTCTTGAGTAGCTGGGACTATAGGTTTCCCCCACCATGCCTAACTAATTCGTTTCTGTTTCTTTTTCTTTTTTGGTAGAGAGGAGTCTTGCTCTTGCTAAGGCTGGTCTTCAGCTCCTGACCTCAGGTGATCCTGCCTTGGCCTCCTAGGATTACAGGTGTGAGCTAGTGGCACCCAGCCTGTTCTAGCTTTTCATAGCGAAAACACAGCATGATTTTGCATCTTTGGTAGCAACATCCTAAAAAGCTCTAGATGCTAACCATATGTATCTCTGATGTACATTTTAAGTATATTTTGATCTTCCTGTTTGTGTCTCTAGTGTTTTTTTTTTTTTTTTTTTGAGACAGAGTCTCACTCTGTTGCCCAGGCTAGAGTGAGTGCCATGGTGTCAGCCTAGCTCACAGCAACCTCAAACTCCTGGGCTCAAGCGATCCTTCTGCCACAGGCTCCCAGGTAGCTGGGACTACAGGCATGTGCCACCATGCCTGGCTAATTTTTTCTATATATATTAGTTGGCCAATTAATTTCTTTCTATTTATAGTAGAAATGGGGTCTCGCTGACCTCAAGCAATCCGCCCGCCTCGGCATCCCAGAGTGCTAGAATTACAGGCGTGAGCCACCGTGCCCGGCCTATAGTGTGTTTGCAGTCTGTCTTCCCTATCCTCTATGCTGCTTTTACCCAATGTCTGTCCCTGGCCACATTATAAAATTTAAAATTGTGTTTAATTATGTTTATTTAATAGTACTTTGTATGCCTTATTTTCGTTTAAAAATACTGATTAGCAAAATGTTTCTATATCTTTTTGAAAAGAAGACTTTAAATTTTATTGCATTATTTCAGGACAGAGAAAGACAAAAAAGAAGAAAATATAAAATAAAAATAAAAATAAAATTTTATTTTTGTGGCTTTTAGATTGATTTCTTCAAATACGGTTCATTGGTTCTTCATAAACGGAAGATTTTTCATCCATCTCTAGACCATGCCTTAACTTCTTAAGCCATAAATTTTCTAAGCTCCTTCATAATTTTTAGCTGTGGTTTCCTAAAGTTTCTCTTTTAAAAATTTTTTTTTCTTATTTTCCTAAGCACACGAGATGGAAACCTTATTTAATGCTAATTATAATAATATAGTTCAATGAGTGCATATATAGTAATAACATTCATTGGGTGTCAGGCAGATGGGCGAGGGGAAGAGGGCATGTATGTAATGGGTGCATGTAATTATACACATGTGTAATGGATGTATGTGTAATGGATGCATGTATATAATGGATGTATGTAATTACACACATGTAATGGGTGTGGTGTGGTGTGCACCATGTAGGGGATGGACACGCATGAACCTCTTACTCGGGTGTAGCTAGGGCAAATATACATAAACTAAACATTTGTACCCCCGTAATATGCTGAAATAAAAAAAAATTAAAAAAGATAGTTCAGGCCGGGCGCGGCGCGGTGGCTCACGCCTGTAATCCTAGCACTCTCGGAGGCTGAGGTGGGTGGATTGCTCGAGGTCAGGAGTTCGAAACCAGCCTGAGCAAGAGCGAGACCCCATCTCTACTATAAATAGAAAGAAATTAATTGGCCAACTAATATATATATAGAAAAAAATTAGCTGGGCATGGTGGCTCATGCTTGTAGTCCTAGCTACTTGGGAGGCTGAGGCAGGAAGATTGCTTGAGCCCAGGAGTTTGAGGTTGCTGTGAGCTAGGCTGACGCCACGGCACTCACTCTGGCCTGGGTAACAAAGCGAGACTCTGTCTCAAAAAAAAAAAAAAAAAAAAAAAAGATCAGTTTACTAAGTAAAATATAAAGTGTACTATAGGCAAATAACATAATTTTATCTGGAATGCTTATTTGAAATACTAACCTTGAGAATTCTTAGTTAAAATGTATTACTTTGTGGGTCTTTTTGATATGAAAATGTACTTTTTATGATTATCAACACTACCTTAGAGTTAGTTGAAGAATAATTTTGAGCTAACCTTTGGTTTTCTGTTCACTTTTTGGTGAGAAGAATAGAATAAACAAAATTCAAAAGCATCTTAATGAGTTTTTGTCCCCAAATTCTTTCTCATCTCTTGTGTAGTCAGCCCATAGTGAATGCCCCTTCCTTATGTAACTTTAAAAGTTGTGGAAGTGACCAATTATTATAGTGCCTAAGAGTTGTGGTGTTTTGAGACAGAGTCTTGCTCTGTCACCCAGGCTAGAGTGCCACTGTGGTGTCAGCCTAGCTCACAGCAACCTCACACTCCTGGGCTCAAGCAATCTTCCTGCCTCAGTCTCTGAAGTAGCTGGGACTACAGGCATGTGCCACCATGCCCGGCTAATTTTTTCTATATATATTCGTTGGCCAATTAATTTCTTTCTATTTATAATAGAGACGGGGTCTCGCTCTTGCTCAGGCTGGTTTCGAACTCCTGACCTCGAGCAGTCCGCCCACCTCGGCCTCCCAGAGTGCTAGGATTATAGGAGTGAGCCACTGCGCCCGGCCAGAGTTGTGGTTTTATAGATAGCAAGGAAGAAGGCTTGGATTAGGGCCTCTTGGATATGCCCTTAGGGTGCATCTAACCATTCAATACTATTCTGGTTTCCATATGTGGCATGTACAGCACTAGGTGCTGGAGATACATTGATGAATTAGTTCTGCTGTTTTACGGATAGAACAGTCCAGCCAGTGCTGTTGCATTGCACAAGTCTCGAGGATACCATTCACATTGTATTTTTCAGGAATGTGGCCACTTGGCCTGGCCTTGGGTCTCTTTCAGTTGATAAAAGTTCAGAATCTCCATCACCTGTAAGATAATCTGTGTTGTTTACGATGCCAGACAAAAGCTCGTCATCATAATTTGATCTGTCCCTCTTTTTTTTTTTAGCTCCTTTTCCAACAATTTCTAAAAGGCCATCACCCTGTGCTCTAGCCAGTTTAAGTAATTTGTGTTCCTGTCATTTTCTGGGATCTCTCACTGATGTACTTCTGCATGTGGTCCTCTGCTTGAATTCCATACCTTGGTTTTTTTCCTCTAATATTTCCCCTCTTACTGCTTGTTTGCTTGATGCACTTGATATCCTTCAAGTCTTACTTAAAATTTTTTTTTTTTTGAGACAGAGTCTCACTCTCGTCCGGGCTAGAGTGCCGTGGCATCAGTCTAGCTCACAGCAACCTCAAACTCCTGGGCCCAAGCCTCCCGAGTAGCTGGGGACTACAGGCATGCGCCACCATGCCTGGCTAATTTTTTTTTTTAATATATATATATGTATATATATATGTGTGTGTGTGTGTATATATATGTGTGTGTGTGTGTGTATATATATATATGTTTGAGACAGAATCTCGCTTTGTTGCCCAGGCTAGAGTGAGTGCCGTGGCATCAGCCTAGCTCACAGCAACCTCAAACTCGTGGGCTCAAGCAATCCTTCTGCCTCAGCCTCCCAAGTAGCTGGGACTACAGGCATGCGCCACCATGCCCGGCTAATTTTTTCTATATATATTAGTTGGCCGATTAATTTCTTTCTATTTATAGTAGAGATGGGGTCTCGCTCTTGCTCAGGCTGGTTTCGAACTCCTGACCTCAAACAATCTGGCCACCTCAATCTCCCAGGGTGCTAGGATTATAGGCATGAGCCGGCAATAACATTCTAACAAGTGACTTTTTATGAAATCAGAAGTGGTAAACCATAATAGTTCTTGCTATTGTGCTACTTTAATATTTGCAGATTTATTTTGAATTATTTGGGTACTTGGGCAAAATCTTGGTTTTCTCCATTTGATTTTTTCTAGTCAAACAACAGTTTGGGGTTACATTTTAAGGGGTTACTTAGCTAGAATAAAGGCACCATTTTAAGTTCATTGATGAACAGGTTGGTGAGATTTTCTCTCTAATGAAAAATTAACCTTAAGTGGTCTCTTAACTAAAACAAACAGAGGTATTCAACCCAAGAAGATTGGGTGATCTGTAGGATTTCCATAGTACCAGCTCTAATACTGTCTCTGCCAATAATACCCACTCTATAGCTACTGTGCATGAGTTGATGAGGAAGTGGAGACACTTTAGGTTAGCCTGGTCAGGGAGAGACTGTCAGATTCTTATATGGGCCAGCCTTTCTTAGTGGTAGAACTGCAAGGCCCACTCCCATATCCTCACCATGCTTTTTTTGTTATTGTTATTTTGCTACTTAGGGATTCATCTTAGGTTTATCAGCTTTGAGAAACTGTCACTCATTTACATATTAACTACCAAACCAAAGGACTCTGGATTAAGGGGAAGAGGAACTACTTGATCTGAAGAGAACACAGTGCTGTGATGGGGGTTGTATAGAGTTACATGAGGTCCCCAAGGGACCTGGGGAAAAGGTATTGGGAGAGCTGGGAAAAGGGCATAGGGATGAGACATGCTAAAGACAAAACTTACTTTGTTCTAAAATTTTGTCCAGAAACAGAGGAGGGATTCTACTGGTTCCTTACCCCGGTCTTCCCCTGTTTCATTCATTCAGCTACACTACTGGGTACTTGCCTGGTTCCCAGCTTTTAAGGTTTTTTGTTTGCAAGTTGATTATCATTTGACAAGTGCTCTGACAATGTGGGACAAAGGTGGGAGGAGTTCTCTGCTTGGAGGTGGAAGGGACAATAAAAAAAAAAAACTTCATAGCATGAGGTGGCTCTGGAAGGACTAGTAGGAAGTAGCATGAGGTGGTTCTAGAAGGATTAGTAGGAGCTCTTCAGCCAGACTAAGTTAGAGAAGGGCATTCTTGGCAGAAGGAATAAAGTATATAAAGGAACGAGTCAGGAAATGGTGGGGTTCTTGAGGAACTATAAATTGTGTTCTATATGAATGGGATGTAAAGTGTGTAAGGGATGAATGATAACCATTTATAAATGGCAGATGGTCTTGACAACTAGGGAGGGCCAGATTCTGCAGGATCTTACGTGTCTTGTAATGAGTTTTGACTTTGTCCTTGGAGCCCAGTTGGGACTCCTTTCCAATTGAACTCCCATGGTAGGGAAATATATAGTATTGTGTGTTATGAGACTTCAAAATCTTGTTAGTGAGAGGCCTGCTTAACTTTGTATAACCCAGTATTTCTTCAGTTTATAGGGGAGGGTATGTCTTTCGAAGATTATTTTTTTATTTTGGGGGTACTCTTACCAGTTTGGGAAGTACTGCAGCAGAAATAGAAAGCTATTGAAACTTAGGCCGAGAGAGAAACTATCATATCTGGTTTTCTATCATATCTGGACCTAAATGAGGGAGATTAGGGATCAGGACCTGAATTAAGGCAATGCCAGCAGAGATACATGGTGAGGTAGGTTTGAGAAGGGCAGAAATGATATCGAAGATGTGGGACAGGAATGGGTCTAGGATGACTTCTGAATTCCCCACATGGCTTTTTAGGCAAATCACACTCATTAAAGGAGTAGCGGGAGTTGGTGATGGGTGGCGTACAGATATTTTTGGAAGAAAGATGAAATGAAACCTTGGAATTTTAGCTGTATGCAAACATGTATAGTGGGTAGTCGAATCTGTGGCTCTGGAACTGACTAGTGATTAGTGCTGAAAATACTGATTTATAGTTGTCATCATAGATGGTCAATAGAGTGGTATTCTTGGTCCCTGATGAGATAGTAACAAAGAGAAGAGCCCAAGGAATATTAATAATTAAGAAGTATGCCGAGGAAATGGAGGCTTGGTAACTTGCCTACCTGCCCCAGAACCAGGCTAACATATTTTGAATTGCAGTTCCAAATTGTGGGAGGAAAAATGGGTATTTGCAGGTCATCTTAGGAACCTAGTTACTATTTTCCTTATGTAAAAATGTATTTCAAGTACATTTGGAACAATATCTGGTTTTCAAATGCTTTTTTGGATAATAGCCCCTTTGTTGCTGCCTACCTGTCATTCCTTAAATTTGTTGGTAAGGCTTTTTGATGTAAAGTCAACCTGTGCTTGACTTTCTAGGGAAAATGAAAAATGTGAATTTTGGTTAAGTGAAGATTATTTTTTCCTGTTTTTAAAAGACACTGTTGATTGAAAACTGGTGAGTAGAGTAGGTAAAGCCCGTAAAAGTGTTTCGTAAGTAAACCTAAGTATCCCTGTACAGATGTCTGTTACTATTGCGGTTGATATAGTATCCACATACATTGCTTTTTTCTTTTAAATCCTGACTTTTGGATTACAGGATGACCATAGGAAGTTAGAAAGTTAACATTTCTATTCTTACCATAAGTAAGGCCATTATCCCATTCAATGGCAATTTATATTACTGTATTTTTGAAATATTTGTTGAATATAGATGTTAAGGGCTTTGTGCTATCTTTCTTTTGAGTCAGCATTGGGTAGGTTTCAGATTGGAAAAAAGAATAAAGTGGAAAACCCAAATTCATGTAACTTTAAGAAGTTGAGCCAAATGCCTATCAGTTGCAATTATAAATTTGAAGGAATGTACTTTTTGTACAGAACAATTTCCTAGTGATTTTCGTGTTCTTTTTGGTTGGATCTTCAAATCATGATGTCTAGAAGAATTAAATATGAACCATACTGTAGTATAGATCATGAGTAAAACTAATTTTGTTTTCTTGCAATTATAATACAATAATTCGGGCGGGGGCGGTGGCTCCCGCCAGTAATCCTAGCACTCTGGGAGGCTGAGGTAGCCCGATTGCTCAAGGTCAGAAGTTGGAAACAAGCCTGAGCAAGAGGGAGACCCCGTCTCTACTAAATAGAAATTAATTGGCCAACTAATATATATAGAAAAAATTAGCCGGGCATGGTGGCTCATGCCTGTAGTCCCAGCTACTTGGGAGGCTGAGGCAGCAGGATTGCTTGAGCCCAGGAGTTTGAGGTTGCTGTGAGCTAGGCTGACGCCACGGCACTCACTCTAGACTGGGCAATAAAGTGAGACTCTGTCTCAAAAATAAACAAACAAACAAACAAACAGATAAATAAATAAAATACAATAATTCTGGAGTGAACCATGCTGAGTTAATGAAAACAAATTATTTTTAGGTTTGCTGTTAATAAGAAAAATGAAGATTTCAGGGACTTATGCGTATCTCCTTAACATTATGAAGACTTAGAAGTATAATCCTCTATTCTTTCTTTTTTTTCTTCTCTACTCTTGCCTAGTCCTGACCTTCCCCCAGTGCCCACTTTTTCTCATCCTGACTCTTCCTCCCTGCTGCTCTATTTTGGTACCTTTCTGTAACATATGATTTTTGTTTTATTATGCAAGTATAGGGTAATCTTTTTTTTTTTTTTTTTTGAGACAGAGTCTTACTTTGTTGCCCAGGCTAGAGTGAGTGCCATGGCGTTAGCTTAGCTCACAGCAACCTCAAACTCCTGGGCTCAAGCAATCCTCCTGCCTCAGCCTCCCGAGTAGCTGGGACTATAGGCATGTGCCACCATGTCTGGCTATTTTTTCTATATGTATTAGTTGGCCAATTAATTTCTTTCTATTTATAGTAGAGACAGGGTCTCGCTCTTGCTCAGGCTGGTTTTCATCTCCTGACCTAGAGCAGTCCACCTGCCTCGGCCTCCCAGA
Source organism: Mirza zaza (assembly GCA_008750895.1). Classification (NCBI taxonomy): domain Eukaryota; kingdom Metazoa; phylum Chordata; class Mammalia; order Primates; family Cheirogaleidae; genus Mirza; species Mirza zaza. Next base: position 13,576 of record VSMD01095610.1, read on the forward strand.
GTGCTAGGATTACAGGCGTGAGCCACCGCGCCCGGCCCAGGGTAATCTTTTTTACATGCTTTAATCAAAAATTTAAACTCAACATTGTATAATATTAATACTACCAGCAGTGCATATTACTTAACTGAGATGACAATAGTTTGAACAGTGAGGCCAATTTTGACCATATGTGTGCAGTAACCACTATATCCCAATAGTCACCTGCTGACTGCTACAGTACAATTTCATGTAAGCTGCATCCTGATTTTAGGTATGGTAAAATGTGAAAAATATGAGTCTGAGAATGAATGTTTAAATTTCAAAGATTATGTTCGAATTGGTTGCAATGTCAAAAGTTATTAAGAGATTTTTGATTAATAGTGTCACAGTTTATGGCCGGGCGTGGTGGCTAAAACCTGTAATCCTAGCTCTCTGGGAGGCTGAGGTGGGTGGATCGTTTGAGCTCAGGAGTTAGAGACCAGCCTGAGCAAGAGCGAGACCCCATCTCTACTATAAATAGAAAGAAATTAATTGGCCAACTAATATATATAGAAAAAATTAGCCGGGCATGGTGGCTCATGCCTGTAGTCCCAGCTACTTGGGAGGCTGAGGCAGCAAGATTGCTTGAGCCCAGGAGTTTGAGGTTGCTGTGAGCTAGGCTGATGCCACGGCACTCACTCTAGCCTGGGCAATAAAG
>VSMD01095619.1:0-16367 GCA_008750895.1 Mirza zaza
AGAGTTTCACTTTATTGCCCAGGCTAGAGTGAGTGCCGTGGCGTCAGCCTAGCTCACAGCAACCTCAAACTCCTGGGCTCAAGCAATCCTGCTGCCTCAGCCTCCCAAGTAGCTGGGACTACAGGCATGCGCCACCATGCCCGGCTAATTTTTTCTATATATTTTAGTTGGCCAATTAATTTCTTTCTATTTATAGTAGAGATGGGGTCTTGCTCTTGCTCAGGCTAGTCTCGAACTCCTGAGCTCAAACGATCCGCCCACCTCGGCCTCCCAGAGAGCTAGGATTACAGGCTTGAGCCACCGCGCCCGGCCTGTTTCAGACTCTTAATGGTTAAAATAATGTGTTATATATGGTCTTTAGGCATGGAATGGAGGGGATAAAGTCTTAGGTTATTTGATTAACTGTCTTGTTGCCCCAGTTGAAACTATTTCAGCATGGAGCACTTACCGCTCAACTCCCATGAAATCCATGTAATGTACATGGGGTAGGCCATTGTTGATTTTATTGATGGGTAACTTAACATGGAAAGATTCTGTGTGTATGTTTTGTGTATATGTGTATTGAAAGAATGGGTAAATCACAGATCAAATATCTTAGGTTTGTTTTTCATAGTGACTTTTTTTTTCTCTAGCGAACTGTTTATTTATAACCATGCTGGTTTGTGTTTTCCAGGAAGGAATGCAGCTCATTTCAGAAAAGCCTGAGACAGAAGCCGTGGTGAAGGAGAAGCTCACTGGTTTACATAAAATGTGGGAAGTCCTTGAATCCACCACCCAAACTAAGGCCCAGAGGCTCTTTGATGCAAATAAGGCTGAACTTTTCACCCAGAGCTGTGCAGATCTAGACAAATGGCTGCACGGCCTGGAGAGTCAGATTCAATCTGATGACTACGGCAAAGACCTTACCAGCGTCAACATCCTGCTGAAAAAGCAGCAGGCAAGTGGGCAAGCCAACCACCCGGGCTGTTTCTGGGCTGTTTCTGTTTCACAGCCATAGTCCTCATAGTCTTTGCTCACCACTGTGTCCCCAATCACCTGCCTTCCTCAGGAGAAGACTATTAGCCCAGCAAAGTGCTAGCTCTGACAGCATCATAGGATGTTTCAAGAGTCAACTAGAAAAACGCAGTATTTGTAGAAGTATTGGATGTCTATACATGGGAATGCTTTTTTTAAAATATCATTTTCTTAGCTGATGGGTATTATCACCATTTAATAATTGAGTAAATATTCATTTCATTCAATTCTTCATTGTACTCAAAGGAGTAGTATTTGTATACATTGCTGTAGAAGGTCTAGATATGTGACAGTAATCTGAGTTGTCCAGGGTACTTTATTGATAACAAAAGTAATATAACAAGTTTTTTAAATATCGTAATAGAAGGCTCTAAGGGCAAATGCATTTACCCAGCATTTATGGGAAAATAGTTGCATTGAGGTTGAGAAATCAAGTCAGTGCAGACTCTCCCAGTGGCTTCCCTGGCTGCTTTGCAGCGGCCAGGTCCCAGTGGACCTAGCAGTTCTGCTTAGAAGCAGTCCCTGCAAAAGACAGTCTTTGCCAAGTGTTGACCTGCTTTTCTTCTCTGCCCTCAGATGCTGGAGAACCAGATGGAAGTGCGGAAGAAGGAGATCGAAGAGCTCCAGAGCCAAGCCCAGGCCCTGAGCCAGGAGGGGAAGAGCACTGACGAGGTGGACAGCAAGCGCCTCACTGTGCAGACCAAGTTCATGGAGTTGCTGGAGCCCCTGAATGAAAGGAAGCATAATCTGCTAGCCTCCAAAGAGATCCACCAGTTCAACAGGGACGTGGAGGACGAGATCGTAAGTAGACCCTGACTGCCTGTGTGACTTTGCCATGAACCTCTCACCTGTCCTGAAGCCCCTGTTCTCACTTGTCACACTTGCCTTGGGCCATGTTGGTGAGTGGAGCTGTCGAAGCCCATGCTGGGGTTCTAAGGGTTCTTTCCCTTTTCACACAAAATGCAACTTCATTGGTCCTCCCAGGTTACCTAAAGATACTCTAGGATTTTATTGCCCCTAGAACAATACTATTAAAGGTAACTAAGGAGGACTCACAGTGAGCCTGACCTTAAGGATGAGGTAAATGTGGAAGACTAGCCCTCTCCCTGTCTCCAAGCAGAAGGGCACGTTTCCTCAGTCCTCAACGGGGCCAGACAAATTTGCTCTCTGAAAATGGCTCACCGGCTCTTCCTTGCTGCTCCTGTTCGTACTATATGTTTGTTCCTTGGACTGGTCCTGATCACTTGTTCACAATTCTTTTCAGTTGTGGGTTGGAGAGAGGATGCCTTTGGCCACTTCCACGGATCATGGTCACAACCTCCAGACCGTGCAGCTGTTAATAAAGAAAAATCAGGTAAATATTTCTGCTGCTCAGGCTAGTTCAGTCTGATAATTATTCCAAATTACAAGACAGAAAACACAAGAGAGCTTTGAAGGCTTGGCAATTTCTTCCTGGCCCTAATGGCTCGGCATAAACACCAGGCTGCTGCCATCTAGCAAGCCCTCATGTGTGTTTTCCACCCCACACAGACCCTCCAGAAAGAAATCCAGGGGCACCAGCCTCGCATCGACGACATCTTTGAGAGGAGCCAAAATATCGTCACGGACAGCAGCAGCCCTAGCGCTGAAACCATCAGACAGAGGCTTGCCGACCTAAAACATCTGTGGGGTCTCCTCATTGAGGAGACAGAGAAACGCCACAGGCGGCTGGAGGAGGCGCACAAGGCCCAGCAGTACTACTTTGATGCGGCCGAGGCCGAAGCGTGGATGAGTGAGCAGGAGCTGTACATGATGTCTGAGGAGAAGGCCAAGGTGAGAGAGAGTTCCCTTCCTGAGAGGAGGCGAGAAGCGTCTCTGTCCCAGCAGAACCTCAGGGCTCGGACCCTGAGCTTGTTTTCTCCTGTGGGCTCTGTCTTTTTGAAGATTTCCCTTCTTGCCTTTGAGTGTTAAGGGGCTGGGTACCGTGTTACTTAAAGGTGTCTAAAATCTGGCTGCTGTTTCTCCCTTGACAGAAACTTTCCTTATCCAAGTCCTGGTGTGTCATTGAGTCTGGGTTCATCCTGTCATGTTTGAAATTTGCCAGAGACCATGCTCTCTATTTACAGGTTCCCTAAACTTTACAGCATACAAGATGGCTTTGAGATCATTGAGAAGTGTTTTAAGGTTCCAGAATGCTGTCACCTACGTACCTGATAGATAATGAGTTTCAGCTAGCCAGAACACCCTTGGTTTGCCTGAACCTTGCTCTCTGTTCCAGAGGGCTCTTCCTCATTCTGCATGTTCCTCGTGTTTGTCTTTCACGAAGGCCTCCTGTGGTCCAGTCACGTGGATGCTCTGGGGACACATCTGCTCTTCCATTGCCCATGTCACACTTCTGGCGTCTTTCTTTTTGCTAGTCCTTCCTCCTTCCCCACCATGCAGTCAGCCTGTCACTCCTTAAGGTGGTTTTGGGCCAGAGACAGCTGTGGTTGTGACAGACCCCTCTCTTTGCAGGATGAGCAGAGCGCTGTCTCCATGTTGAAGAAGCACCAGATCTTGGAACAAGCTGTGGAGGACTACGCAGAGACAGTGCATCAGCTCTCCAAAACCAGCCGGGCGCTGGTGGCCGACAGCCATCCTGAAAGGTGAGTGCCATTTTGGGAAGGTGAGACCTGGCTGTCATTTCTTCTCAGTAAGGATCTCTTACTAAACCACACAAAAAGAAAATGGCAGTATTCGTCGTGAATCACTGGTAAGACAGATCTGTGGGAAGCATTTTTAAAACAGACCCAGTAGGTCTATGGTGAATAGGTACAAACTGAACTGTTATTTAACCCATAAGAGCAATTCCTAATGTATCTTCTATTGGACAAGTCCCTATTGAAAGATTATTCATGTCATGAATCAGAAATACAGGTTGATTTGCACAGGTACAGATAATCACCAGAACACTTGGATAGAAAAAGTCATCCAGTTTAGGAAAGTTAATTACTAGCTTTAAGAGGGAGCAGTAGATGAGAATACATGGACCTATAAAATAAAAGAGCTCCTAGGAAGAACAAAGCGATACCACTTCCAAACTCTTACACATCAAGTGCTTAGAATGCCTTGGAGAAAAATAAGTGTGGTACTCATCGACTGTGTAACAGGCTCCTATGTCAACTTTGAGAGCTGTCATTTTAGGCTTTCTCTGAAACTGCATCTTATGACTCAGAAAGGAAAGGAGTCAGCCTTGTGTGTTTAACTGAGGCAGATTGAGGGAGATGAGGTCAAAAGCTGTGTTGGTACAGGAGGTCGTTACGATGCTTGTGGTCAGGATCTCAGAAAAGTGGCTTTCCTAGTCTCCAGCATTGGGTACAAGCAAGTCCTTGTCTCTCATGTCCTGTTTCGAGACTGTCACTCTGGGAAGTTGGAGGGAAGAGGATACGGTCTCCTGACTGCACACCCGGGACCTGAGAAACCGGAGCATCAGGTCCAGCCCTCTTAACAGAAAAGAGCACACAGCCCATAACCGGTAAAGGCTGGCGCTTGCCAGAGAATGGAAGACCACTCGTGGATTTTGCATTAACTCAAAGCAAATCCTGACCTGCAGAGCCAGCGCTGCAGACAGTTGGGGCTTCTCCCCACAGCCCCACCCATGCCCAACCTCCTTGATTACATTCAAGATGGCCTTCAGTCTTAATTATTGTGTTTTGTTTACATATTGGCTCTTCATTACTTGAAATTGAGGACAATTTGTGAGTTTTGTTTTTCAGGCTAAGTAGGTTAACCAGAGTTTCCTTTGAGAAATTTAGTGTTATATGTTCTCCTGTTGTCTCCGCCTCATTTGTTTTTCCCTTGAAGAAAATTGACATTGAAGATCCTTTTCCTCTGTTGCTCCCTCTTTTTCAGTGAGCGCATTAGCATGCGGCAGTCCAAAGTGGACAAACTCTATGCCGGTCTGAAAGACCTTGCCGAAGAGAGGAGAGGCAAGCTGGACGAGAGGCACAGGTTATTCCAGCTCAACCGGGAAGTGGATGACCTAGAGCAGTGGATCGCTGAGAGGGAGGTGGTCGCAGGGTCCCACGAACTGGGGCAGGACTACGAGCACGTCACGGCAAGTACACCGGGCAGAGCATGAGTGGCTGTGCAGGTGGCGACAGTGTGGAAGCCACTTGCATTCCTCATCTGTGAGCAAAGAGGATGCTCTGACTCACATCAAAGGGCATGGGGCTTAGTTTCAACGTGGTATATTTTATAAACAGGTGACTGACTGAGGTTGGCTAACCTCTTTGTACCCCCAACCCCTGTAGTAAAAGGAGGTAGAGTCAGTGCCTTACTCTGCTACATTGAGCGAGAAGGAAACCTGATTGATAAGAGGTTCTAGAGCTAAGATCTGTTGTTAAGTCATGAGTGTTAGTTATGACTACTTAAGAGGTAACTACTGCATGATTACCTCTCGCTTAGAGGCCATTTCTTTCCGAAGGACGTTCATGTGATCAAGAAATAAGATTACACAGCAGTCTCACTGATTTCTTTATGCATATGCCCATTTCAGATGTTACAAGAACGATTCCGGGAATTTGCCCGGGACACAGGGAACATTGGGCAGGAGCGTGTGGACACAGTCAATCACATGGCAGATGAACTCATCAACTCTGGACATTCAGATGCCGCCACCATCGCCGAGTGGAAGGACGGCCTCAATGAAGCCTGGGCTGACCTCCTGGAGCTCATCGACACAAGAACACAGATTCTTGCCGCCTCCTATGAACTGCATAAGTTTTATCATGACGCCAAGGAGATCTTTGGGCGCATACAGGACAAACACAAGAAACTCCCCGAGGAGCTTGGGAGAGATCAGAACACGGTGGAGACCTTACAGAGGATGCACACCACATTTGAGCATGACATCCAGGCTCTGGGCACTCAGGTGGGTAGGGGTAGGGCATCTGCCCGGGGCGGTGGGGAGATTTTCTCTCCATAGAGTGTGCCTTTAAGCATCTCTGAGTATCTCTCTATTCCTTGGCTCATCAAAACATGCCTCAAAGAATTGCCCCAAATTAAGCACACATGTGCACACCTTATAATCTTCATTTGGCAGAACTTATCAGTCCATAAAGTTCTGTTTGCCACATTTGCAGACAGCAGATGAGCATCCCCTTGATTAAAACAAATAAACCAGATGCATAGACAGACATTTGCAAGTTATAGGCTTCAACTAGAGTTTGTATTATGTTAGCATATCTGTCCAAAATAATTTCCAAAATGATACCTTATTATTTTCCATCAGCCAGGGTCTGAGTTGTGTTTCTGGAAAGAGAGAAAACAGGATTCTAATGTTTTAATGCGCCTGGTCTTCCCCCTCCCATAAAATGGGCAAACACTAAGACTTTGTTTAAAAGATGTTTGACAGTGTAATAACAGTGTGTAACAGTAAGAATCTAGTGTAATCACTCTCTAGTTTCCTTTCTAATCTCTGTATATTTTCTCGTTTAGTTTTATGCTTTTCAGTTGAAAAATAATTTTTTTCTTGCTAAATTTCATGATCCTAGAGAAGAAGCCAATTTTATTAAAGATGTCCCTGAGTATGTCTTGGGTTTTGTTCTTGTCTGTTAAGAGTGTATTGATCATCTATTAATAGTACAGGGGTTGGCAGGCTTTTTCTGTTAAAGGCCAGATAGTAATTATTTTTGACTTTATGGGATATACAGTCTCAGTTATAGCTCTGCCCTCTGCCATTATAGCACGAAGCAGCTGTGGACAGTGAGAAAAGTTCCAATAAATTTTCATTTACAAAAACAGGCAGCCTGGACTCAGCCTCGGGTTGACCCAGTCTAGTGCCTCAGCCTCCAGATAGCTTTGGAATTTGTTCTGTGGAGGGACCACCTTGACAGCCATTGTCTTCTCACTCTCCCCTGATTCTTAATTCCTGTCACTCTCTGTGGCTGCAAGTTGATTTCATCTCTCTAAGCTTCAGTTTTCTAATGCTTTGAGGATTGAGATGATGCTTGCAAAACATATGGCAATAGTAAGAGCTCTATAAATGCTTTCTAATTATTGTTATGTAACAAAAGCTCAGGGAAACTTTTGGGATGCGTAGTGAGGGGGTTAGAAAATACCTTAGCAGCACAGGGCTTCCCTTGGCCCCTTTAAAATCATTTACTGCTGTGAGAGACTGAGAGACTGTGGAGTTGCTCCCCAGTTTTTTCATGAATTCCTTTACCTCATGACACTCAGAGGTGAGGGAGCCCAGCAAGGGTCCAAGAACACCCAGGACAGACATGCACCCCCTCAAGTCTGGCAGCCTCACTGTGCTCACTGAGGCAAGCCACTGTGGCATAAAAGGGTGTGTGGCCCTTCTGCAATATTGACGTTTATCATCACAGAACAACGGAGCAGAAGGGCAGGCTCTTGGCACTTGGTGTTTCCCCCTAGCTCTTTTCCTCTTGTGCCAGCTTGACCTGCCCCCGCCTCCATCCTGCACGGGAGCCCCAGGAGTAAACAACACAGCATTGGCACCCAAGGATGATCTTGAGTGACTGTGCAAAGCAATAGTTAATTTTTGTGGGAATTTTCACTTTTGCTGTCCTCTTGCACCTTACTTTATGTTTTGAGAGCAAATTTAAAAAACAAGCAGAGGAGGCTGAGGCAGGAAGATCGCTTAAGCCCAGGAGTCTGAGGTTGTAGTGAGCTATGATGATGCCACTGCACTCTAGCCGGGGCAACAGAGCAAGACTCTGTCTCAAAAAAAAAAATAACATAGAGGCACTAAAACAGGTATTTGGGAAGATTTGGCTAGTTGTATAGGAAATTAGCTTTTTAAATAATTTCCTAGGAACTTGTTTGTTGTAACTTGAGTTATACGTAAGCCATAATTAAAGAATAGTTCCAAAAGTTCGTTAAGGTATGGAAATCAAATCACAGTGGAAACCAAATTCCCATTGGTAGTTCTTTACATCTTTTGCAGAAACTTTTTTTTTCCTACCATCACGTAAAGTCCTTTCATGCAGTCAGGATCGGTAATCCACTTCTCTCCAGCCCTGATGCTGTCTGTTCCCACCCCTTACCCCACCTGCATTCTCACATAGCATTTCTCCAGATATTTTTCTCACAGACATCTGAAAGCTCCTACCGTCCAGGACTGCTGTCGGCAGACTTCTTTGATCACATAGTCTCATCAGTAAATAATGATTGAGTGTCCATTCTCCCAAACGTGTCTATCTTTAATTAGACATTATATACATGTACGGCACTACTGATGTTTGTACTTTATATAAACATATACGAAAAACAAATTTAAATATAAAATAACTGTAATTATTAGTTTCTGTTATAAAGGCACACTCCTCCACAAAAGGTGAAAGTGTATTCTTGGTTTTTTCCCCTTTTTTAACATAGAAAGTAGAATATTATGCACATCATCTGCACTTTGCTTTTTGCACTTAGCCATCATCTTGGAGCACTGTTCATATGTGTACGCAGAGCAGTTGCTCATTCATGGCTGCATCAGACTCTCTTGCTGGATACCCCATCATTAATTTAACCAATACTTTATTGATGGACATTTACTTTATTTTTAGTCTTTTGCTTTTACAGACAGTGCTGCAGTAAATAATCTATGTGTATTTCATTTCCTAAATATGCAAGAAGATTTGTAGACCAAATTCCCCAAAGTAGGATCATAAATTCAGAAGGTGTATGCATTTATAATTTTCATGGATACTGCCCATTTACCCTCTATAGGAGCTGTAGCCTGCTGACTCCTGTCAACAATGAATGAGCTCACCCACAAATACATCATCAAACTTGGTTTTTTGCCAACTAATAGATGACACATTACATTATCTCCATGAAGCATCTTTTCATATTTAAGGCTCAGTTTCATTTCCTGCACTTTGAGCTTTCTCTACATGCTAATTTGTGTTGGTTTATTGGTGTTCTACTTTTGGTGACTGTCATAGCTGAAAAGATAGCTCACCAAAAATCCATGTAGTTAGAAGTGTATTATTGGTTCCTCTTACCAAATCACAATTCTTACTGTTAATTTTCAGTTTTGCAAAATGTTTACTGAAATTTGGCTAGTTCAAATTTCACCTTCTTTAACATCAATCAGTAATTTTATTTATTTGTTTATTTATTTATTTATTTTTTGAGACAGAGTCTCACTTTGTTGCCCAGGCTAGAGAGAGTGCCGTGGCGTCAGCCTAGCTCACAGCAACCTCAAACTCCTGGGCTCAAGCCATCCTGCTGCCTCAGCCTCCCGAGTAGCTGGTACTACAGGCATGCGCCACCATACCCAGCTAGTTTTTTCTATATATATTAGTTGGCCAATTAATTTCTTTCTCTTTATAGTAGAGATGGGGTCTCACTCTTGCTCAGGCTGGTTTCGAACTCCTGACCTCGAGCAATCCACCTGTCTCAGCCTCCCAGAGTGCTAGGATTACAGGCGTGAGCCACCGCGCCCAGCCTCAGTCAGTAATTTTAACCACATTAGATGCTATGTTTTTATACTTTTTGAATGTATATGTCACATGGCGAGAACTGTTATAGGCAACTCATACATTGTTGTCAGCAACATCATATATCAGTGGAAAGGCATTTTCAAAATATGTTCTTCATGGCATTTTCTCACTACGATGATAACATTTACCTTGACCCTGAAGGAGCGGATTAGGTATTTATTTTTTAGAAATATACCTGCCTATGTCCTACTCATATATCCCAGACCACCTCCAGGGAACTTTTCCCAACTGAGCTGTACTGCCTGCATTGCTGTGGTATTTCATTTGTTCATCTCTTAATAATGTAGTCCAGTGGATTTATAGAAAACTTGCATTTTCATGACTTGGATCTTCATGAAATTGAGAGTTCCTGGAGGAGTCAGGGTCACTTTTATTTATTTATTTATTTTATTTTTTTTTTTTTTTTTTTTTTGAGGCAGAGTCTCGCTTTGTTGCCTGGGCTAGAGTGCTGTGGCATCAGCCTAGCTTACAGCAACCTCAAACTCCTGGGCTGGAGCGATCCTCCTGCCTCAGCCTCCCGAGTAGCTGGGACTATAGGCACGTGCCACCATGCCTGGCTAATTTTCATGTATATATATTTTTAGTTGTCCAGCTAATTTCTTTCTATTTTTTTAGTAGAGTCAGGGTCTTGCTCTTGCTCAGGCTGGTCTGGAACTCCTGAGCTCAAATGATCTGCCCGCCTCGGCCTCCCCGAGTGCTAGGATTACAGGCGTGAGCCACCACGCCCATCCCGGCCCATGTTTTTATGTGGTCCTCCCTTGTGTGTGTGAGCAGAGTGGTGTGTGGCACGTGGGAAGAAGGGCATGGATGATGATAGGAGGCCACAGTGGACTCACCTGGCTTGTCTTCCCTGTGGCTTCACAGGTGAGGCAGCTGCAAGAGGATGCAGCCCGCCTCCAGGCAGCCTATGCGGGTGACAAAGCCGACGACATCCAGAAGCGGGAAAATGAGGTCCTGGAAGCCTGGAAGTCCCTGTTGGACGCCTGTGAGGGCCGCAGGGTGCGGCTGGTGGACACAGGGGACAAATTCCGCTTCTTCAGCATGGTGCGTGACCTCATGCTCTGGATGGAGGATGTCATCCGACAGATCGAAGCCCAGGAGAAGCCAAGGTAACACTGCTGGCCTCAATGAGAGCAGGAAATCAGGCTCACTGATCACTGGTTAATGCAGAGAAGGGATCTTGTAGAGAGAAGCAGGAGCCTTGAGAGCAGTTCTTGCCTGAGAGCTTCAAGGCCAGAGCAGGGTTGGGGACATGCTGTGGGGAAACTGCTACTTGTCTGCTACACACCATCTCCAGGGGACCTGGAGCCTGGTGTTGTCAGGCCCTTCCTGGTTCTCCCCAGCCATGTTCCACACTCATGGGCCCTCCTGCCCAGGTCTTTGCTTGAAGTAGGACCTCATGCCTCAGGCAGCCACATACCTTGGGCGCAACTAACTGCCTCATCTTTGCAGTGAGATGGCTTTTCTGAGTTCTTTTTGTATGCGGGGATTAAAAAACATTCTGTACCTTTCCATACACATTACTAAAGGTGTCTCTTATCCTCAACATATGCTCTAATAGTGTCCTGGGGTTATTATTTAGTATTTGTTCTATAGCTTTGGCTTCATTTCATGCAAATTAGTGAGCAGAAGTTAATAGATTGAGAAGCAGGTACATATATAATCTCTAGTTCACCTCTGCCAGCTCCTGCTTCCACTGTAATTGAGAAATAAACTATGCTGCAATGGAAGAAATATTTTGTTACATATATATATATATTTTTTTTTTTTTTAAATTGTATTTCCTAGATCAAGATTGTTAGGTTTTGATGCATGGGGAGCTCTCACAGCTATATTGGTCACTGATGTCTAATCTAATTCCCACTCTGTGCATCTCGTCATGTCTGGATAAGGAGACTATATTAGCTGCTCTTTAGAAAACACATTCTGAACCTTTAGCTGCTAACTCATCAGGGTACAATTGGGACACTCTCTTCTTGAAGAAAGTCTTTCTTGAATTGCGTTTCGAAGTAAAATTTTAAACAGAAATCTGGTGCTTTTTCTGGCACCCACCTAGAAACCATTTCAAATTGAATCATTCAGGCACCCACACGAAAATAAAAGTAGCCATATTCGAAATGTTTTGTTGTATAGCTGGTGCTGAATTGTGCTGTCATTATGCTTTGGCTTCAGTGGCCTAACCTGAGCTCAGAAAGTGAATCAGACATGGAAGGCCCATCAGGCAATTTCCTTGAAATTAATTATGTGTCTTAAAACCTACACACTTATTTGAAAAGCTTGATCTCCTAAAGGAGGTAATGTCTGTCTAATTTTAGGGATGTATCATCTGTTGAACTATTGATGAATAATCATCAAGGTATCAAAGCTGAAATCGATGCTCGTAATGACAGTTTCACAACCTGCATTGAACTTGGGAAATCCCTGTTGGCAAGAAAACACTATGCATCTGAGGAGGTAGGATACTGCTTTGCTTTGGGGCCATGGGGAAAATGTAGGTCATGTTAAGATGTAAAGTGACTCTAATTGAGGGTGGTTTATGTACATAGATGTACATAAATACAGAAATCTGTGTTTACGTTCATGTACACATGCACATACATATATTTCAAAATTCCTTCTTTCCTATCTAGAAAAATACAATTATGCAAGACTCCAGGCCCAGCACCAGTAAATTTAGGGCACAGAAGACAATTTTTGAGGGCCGCAAGTTGAAAAACAGCCTCTCCCACCTCCATCAGTACTGTTTCTAGTTGATCCCCATTGTCAGCCGCACGTGCCCTAGATCAGCTTGCTCTTCAGTGGATGGTTGCCTATTCTGGTTAGGATGATGGCAATAAAGAGATACATGATGAGTTAAGTGTTGGCCCCCTGCATGGGAATGGATGTCCTCTCAGAGGTCAGGGCTTCACCCCCTTGCTGTGTCTCTTCTCGAAGGTGTTTGCTGCAGGAGTCTCCTCACGACAAAGTAGCTTTGGGCAGGGCCTCTGCCGTCCTCCAACCCCTTCTGGAAGGAGCACTGCCATGCTTCTCTCTCCTCTCCCAGTACACAGATAGACTGAGTATTCCATAGGTACCTCCTGGCCTACTGTTGTCTTTGCAGAAAATGTATTTTTCTTATGTGAAGCGACCCATCAAGAGGATGTGGTGCATGCTATTAAGATGTCCTGGGGTTCCTCCTTTTCATACAGATCAAGGAAAAGTTACTGCAGTTGACAGAAAAGAGAAAAGAAATGATCGACAAGTGGGAAGACCGATGGGAGTGGTTAAGACTGAGTAAGGACAGACTTTGCTTATCTTTCTGCTCTTTTTGGGTATTCATGGAAAGCATGCGAGTTTATTTTTCTGTTTTAATTGATGTGATGTTATCACTTAATGATTTATGGGGTTCTGGATGCTTTTTTAGTGTCCTATTTCACCATTACATGGTAAATGTTATTTTTAAGAAGTTTCCTGTGGCATAGTCATTATTTTTTGCCCCATGACTGATCTCAGTGTCATCAGTGGGATTTGGTTGTTCTTTAGGAACAACATGGGAATGACAATTCAGCATCCCTGGGGAGGGCACAGGCAGATCCTGCCCCTAGTTGTCTTTAAGAAGAGTTCTTATTTCAGAGCCACGAAGGTGGAAAGTTGGCTTGATTAAGTCTTATATTGATAACATAATTAAAGCTAACATCTGTTAAGGTTTTATTGTGAATTGGGCATTATTCTAATTTTTTTAATGTATTTCTGTATTTACTCCCCACAGTGATCCTATGAGATACTAAGATCCTATGAGATTCTATTTTTAATCCTCATTTTATAAAGGAATATTGGAGCCAACACAGGGTTTATAGTGGGTAGTGTTGGGAATAGCATTTCATAATTGGTATGAACACTAAAAGTAGCCCAGTCCAGGAGTGTTCACCATACTTTGCCATTCTGTGCAGGAGCTCTGGGCTCTATGTTCTAACCCCATCCATGCACAACTGGGTGCTTAGTAGAAACTGAATCCAAGGGGCCTTTTCTAAGGAAGGCCCAGAGCCCTCAGAAATCCTATTTTTGACCATTCTTTGCATGATTTTGGTCTGTAAGTCTTCAGAATTCCAGGGCACTTTCAGTTCAGCAAAACTCGTGTCACACACTGTGAACTAGGACCAGGTTGTACACTAGGGACATAGTAATGACTTGCATAGTCCCTCCCCTGAAGAGCTGACGAGTCCGTTGTGCAGAGGTGGCATCTCCTCCATGTGGCTGTGCTGGGGGCTTCCAGCAGGAGACACTGGAAGGAGATAGCTGACTGGCTCCCGGGGACACTCATGCTGCCCATGGCCCATTTCTTACCCAAACAGCCCCAGGCACTGCTGCTCATAATGCAGTGGAGAATCGTTGCTAAAAAAATAAATAAATAAAAAGAATTGGTGCCAGCAGTAGCAGGAAGCCATGTTATGTCCTGCCTTCTTGTAGTGGTGGTAGATCCAGTGCTCTGAGTCTCCTCACATGTGGAGGAACAGAATGAAACAGCAAAAGCCTTGGCCCATGTTGTTTCCTACCTGCTGTAGTGCTCCCATAGCCTTCCTTCTCTCCCTCTCAGCCCCCCAAAATAAAACATAGAACTACTTCCAACAAGGGGTAGTTTATGAACACTTGTACTAGCCACACAGTCTGGCTACATGTGGACTGTGAATTCCTGCAGAGTCTGCAGCAGGGCTGAGTGAGCAGAGTGTACGTCCTAGACCTGTGCTGTGCAGTGATAGTTGCTGCCCCACATGTGACTCCTGAGAACTTGAAATGTTCTCAAATTGAGATGTGCAGTGAGTAAGTGCTCTAAGTATAAAATTCACATTGGATTTAGACTTAGAAAAAAAAAGAATGTAATATCTCAATTTTTTAATACTAATTACATATTGAAATGATAATTTTTAATATATTGGGCTAAATCAAACATACCAGTAAAATTAATTTCACCTGTTTATATTTACTTTTTTAACGTGGCTACTGGGAAAGTTAAAGTTGCTTGTGCGATTCACATTTCATTTACGTTGGACAGCGCTGATCTAGAGCAGATGATAAGCTGCTTGTGCAGGTGGCTGCCACCAGAGGGCAGTGGTGCTGGGAGGTGGGGCCGGCGGGGACTGGCAGGTCACCTACTGGCCAGCCTCACCCTCTCTTGGTACCCTGCACAGTTTTGGAGGTCCATCAGTTCTCAAGAGACGCCAGCGTAGCTGAGGCCTGGCTGCTCGGACAGGAGCCGTACCTATCCAGCCGAGAAATAGGCCAGAGTGTGGACGAGGTAGAGAAGCTCATCAAGCGCCACGAGGCATTTGAAAAGTCTGCGGCGACCTGGGACGAGAGGTTCTCTGCCCTGGAAAGACTGACGACAGTAAGTAGCCACGGGGTGCTGCAGTGCTTTGCCCGTTGGCTCTGTGGCAGCCTTTTCTTCCTGCTTGCCTCTGAGACTGGGGGGTCCACATAATTGCTCAGTTTTTTAAAAGTAGTAAGCATCTTCTTGAAATTGGTGGGTCCCTTGGAATAGGGCCCAGGAGAGGCTCAGGGCTGGTGCCCTCTCCGTCACCACTTGGCACCTGGATTTATTATCGCTTACAATAGCTTCCTGTCCAGGAATTGCTCTTTCAATCTGCCTTTCTCCTGTATCTCATAGAAGCTTTGGTTTCAAGGGGGCGTGGACTTAAAATTTTCCTCAGAATTTCAGAACTAGTATTCTCAAATAGTAGCTTAATCCTAGTCCATTATAAATTCCCCACTCTTGATGATCTTTTCTGCCCAACATAAAGGCCTTTGCAAAAGGCTTGTGCACTGGTGTTTTCTCTCCCAAGATTTTTGC
Organism: Mirza zaza; assembly: GCA_008750895.1. NCBI lineage: Eukaryota > Metazoa > Chordata > Mammalia > Primates > Cheirogaleidae > Mirza > Mirza zaza. The sequence continues at coordinate 15,322 of VSMD01095619.1, forward strand.
ATTCCTGGTAGAAAGCTGATTTTTTGCAATATGCAATAATAGTGTTTCTTTATGATTTCCACAATTCTGGGATTTAAAATGTACCTGCATACTTTCGTGTTAAAACAGAGTACTTTTGGTGCATGCATATTGCTCACGAAATGGCTTCATTTCAGTTAGACCATTCTGTGGCTTTTTATGTGTTATTTGGGTTTTGGCTGAACACAGATCCCTACCACAGCACAAGCAGCTTCCTTGGGAATTACTGCAGCTCTGTCTCGGGTGCTTGTCTGAGCTCTCCTGGGGAGTCCAGCATGAGCCCCCAGGCTCAGGTACTGTCCTCCTCAGCAAAGTTGAGAGCCTGCGTAGTTAATTTAGAAATTAAACCTAAGTTCCCAGAGCCATATAAAACAACTCACAGGAATTTCGCCAGCCCATGGAATAGAGCTCCATTTCCTGTGGTTTTAGCTTGTGGCTGCAGTTCCTCTGAATCTAATACCATTCTGCTCGGGATGTCAGAGCTTCTGGTTGTCCGGTGCAGTCCCCTGTAGAAAACTAGACAGGAGAACTTCCTGGGTTCCTAGAACCCTTCCCTTAAAAGAGGCAGAGTTTGGGGCTCTGCTGAACATCACTGTGTTCTCCCTCAGTTGGAGTTACTGGAAGTGCGCAGACAGCAAGAGGAAGAGGAGAGGAAGAGGCGGCCGCCTTCGCCCGAACCAAGCACGAAGGTTTCAGAGGAAGCCGAGTCCCAGCAGTGGTGAGTCACGGGCAGCTCCGGAGGCTGTTCTCTTAGCTTGGGTGGCAAATGAGGTTTATGGAGCATCTTCCTGACACCTTGCTTTGCTAGGCCTGACCAAATGATCTTCCTGTTAATTGCTTCTGCAGACTATTCAGAGTCTGTATAGTCACCCCTGTATAACACTTGAGGACCCTGACTTGTCCACAGTCACACAGCTACCGTAGGTGGGAGAAGTAGAAGGTAGACAGCGCCCTTCCTACTGCCTTCCAGCGCCCTTCCTACGTGTGCACGCACACACAAAAACACTTAGCATGTCCTTGTGACTAAA
>VSMD01095620.1:0-10862 GCA_008750895.1 Mirza zaza
GTGAATCCTGAACACCTAGCTCCTAGTACATACTCAACGAATGTTTGCCGAAAGTTGTTGAATGATCGATGGTCTCTGAGAAAGTTGTATTAACTTAATAGAATGCTTATATATGAGTTTGATTTAGAACACAAGAGAAAACATTTTTCTTTTCTTTTCTTTTTTATGGTTGGTAAGAAAATACTGCTGTTGGATCCAGCAATGTATTCAACTTGTACTTGAATGCCATGAGTAAACAGTATGCCCTCAGATAAACATGGTTCATTTTTTCTTCTGCTTTCTGATGCTTAGTAATGTGAATCATCAAATCCAGCCACTGTAAGTGAAACTCCTCTTACTCAGACTCTTAATAGCCCCTTAGGGCTTAAGTGACAACCAGCTGGTAAATAATTATGATCTGTTGTGATTTTTCAGAAGTTTTATTTTCCTTCTGACAAAAGAAAACAGACTGATGGATGCATACATTTGGTATTCATTCAATAATAATCTAGCCACAAAGAATTAAAAAAATAAAAAAGGTCTGCAAAACAAATGTTCACATGAAACTGAAACTATGCAAAGGTCCAATTTACAGTCTGTAATGTCAAGAATTGAAGCAAAGCCCATTCATTCCCAAGGAGTTCATGAGTGTTAAGTGCTCTCTTCCCTCCCCAGGCTGCATTCCCACACCGCCTGGTTTCCTAGGGCTGAGAGAGGGAATGGAGCGACCTCACATGCACATTCACACACACAGAATAAAACTGGATTAAATCTCTGGTTTAAACAACAAGAGAGACGAACTATTCTATCTTGTGCAGCTCCTACAGGCCATCCTGACTCCTGGCAAGGGCAGAGAGCTGTCACTACACTGGCTACTCAGGGTATGGTTTCACGGAATCTGAGAGCCCAGGCTTTTTCTAAACCACTGCCCTTCAATCCTCAGGACTTATATATTCCAGAAGAAGAAAGGCTGATAATGGAATTTCTTGATTCTCAAACCAACATCAGCCTGAAGAAGGCCCCGTCTTCATGTAGGGGAAATGAAACCTGGAGGATAGAAGTCATGGAGGGTAGAAAGCCCAGGTGCCCCTACAAATAACTCTGCATTCCAGCATTTTGGGAAACCCATTTCCTCGAGTCTGCCTGCCTCGTTCTGACACCCTTTCCCATGATGGCTGTCATATGAATTTGAGAGCTATGATCAAAAATTCATTTCCCTACACAAAAAACTATACCAACATGTATGAGGTGGCAGGCAAGTATAATTTTCACATTTTCTAAAATGCTATTATATTTATTTTTTTTTATCTGACTTCCCAAAGATACTGACGATTCTAGTAAAACAAAGGAAAGTGGGCCAAAACAAAACGTAAGGGAACCTGTGATCTTTATCAGTTCAGTTTTCCTATTAGAAAAAAGCCCAGAGTAGGAATTGAGAATACATTGTTACAGTGATGCTTGCTAATATTTAAAACATTAAAAAGCCTATGAAAAACCAAGCCTTTCATATTATTCAGAAATTTGAAATCTCTTACAACTGCTCTCCTTGCAGTTATGTGATAAATAAGTAACTAGGACTCACTTTATTGCCTGTCTAAAGACAAAGAGAACAAAGAATGAGGTGAACAATCTTAAAATCACACTCTCTATCCAGCCAAGTCATAACCATATAGTAGTTTCTAGTACGAGGCACACTGACTTATAGCCAGGCCCTTATGTTGTTAAGAAAGAAAGGTAGGCTACAGCAGCAATGACGTTATTAGCACAACCAGTGGCAGCGGTGTGTATCAAACACAAATCTTACGTACATCTTCATATTCCCTTGGCCATGCTTCCTCACGCCTGGGGAGCTGAGTTCCTGCCACTGGCGTCACTTGCACTGGGAATGCTGAGTGTTCTCTTGTGGCTGCCACCAGGCAGCTAAACCTATCAGTTCCCCACCTGCAGTTTCTGGCTTCTCCCGCCATTCACAGATCTGGGAGCTGGCATCTCACACAACTGCTGGAGAGGCCCAAGGCAACCTGGAAATGTGGAATTAACTCATTACCCAAGGGGGACACTGTTACCTACGAGGGGGTGGGAGGAGCAGATAAATGCCCCCGCCACTCTCTTATTCACTGTTCTGAAGCACAATTCTTTCTTCCAGTCTGTCCAGAAAACTTCCACATGTCAATACAGCTGCCAAGCAACTGGCTGTGTCCCTTGGTGGTCTTGCCAAGTGATACCTAGCCTTAGAACTACACCTTCTAATGGCTTTACTTCCACCCTTGTCTCCCTCTCCAATCTTTTTAAAAATTGTGGTAAAAGGCCGGGTGCAGTGGCTCACCCCTGTAATCCTAGCACTCTGGGAGGCCGAGGCGGGCAGATTGCTCAAGATCAGGAGTTCGAAACCAGCCTGAGCAAGAGCGAGAGCCCGTCTCTACTATAAATACAAATAAATTAATTGGCCAACTAATATATATACAAAAAAATCAGCCGGGCATGGTGGCGCATGTCTGTAGTCCCAGCTACTCGGGAAGCTGAGGCAGGAGGATTGCTTGAGCCCAGGAGTCTGAGGTTGCTGTGACCTAGGCTGACGCCACGGCACTCACTCTAGCCTGGGAAACAAAGCGAGACTCTGTCTCAAAAAAAAAAAAAAATTGTTGTAAAAAACACATGATAAAATTTGCCATTTTAACCATATTTAAGTGTACAGTCTAGTAGCATTAAGTATATTTACATTGTTGTGCCACAGATCTCTAGCACTTTCTCACCTTGGCGAAACTGAAACTTTATGGACATTGAATATTTATCCCTATTTCCCCTACCCCAGCCCCCAGCAACCACCTGCCTGCTTTCTGTTTCTATGAGTTTGACTACTTCTGATACCTCCCAGGAGTGGAATCAGACAATGTTTATCTTTTTGTGACTCCCTTCCCTTTTTCCTCACCTCATTGACCCGGACTTGTATATCCTACATAAAGTATTAGTACTTCAGTCTTTGCCTCAGGCTAGTCCCTAGAAAACTGTGGCTGGGACGCAGTGTTCTGCATAACTGAGAGTTAACTCACTGGAGCAGTAAGCTTGTCTCATGAAAGTAGATCTTTGGATATTAGAACTACTCCAGAAATTTGGATCATATAATAATGTTTCATTTTATAAGAACCCTTTCCCTGATAAACACCTGGTTTTCACCTTGTAATTTTTTATTGTAGTTATTAAACCAGCAACAAGAGCCTCAACAGTGCTGGTGGTGGTGGTGGTGGGGTGATAGTTCCAGTGGTGATGGCAATGTGGTGGCCATGGATGTATTAACCTTGACTGAGTGGTCTGAGCCAGGCATTGTGCATCATCTCATTTAACCCTGTCTGTAATGAGGTGAGCCTCATTGTCACCAAATGATAACTTAGTTATCAAGGTTCACAATAACTTGTTTGAAACCACAGAGTCAATAAGTGGCAGAACTGAGATTTGAACCTACGCCTTTCTGCCCCCAGAGCCTTCCTGCTAACCATGTGTGTGATAGATAACTGCTTGCATCTCAAACAAGCAAAGCAATCAGAATCCCCTTCTGTGCCAGAAACTTTTCTAATTGCTTTACATGCAGCTTTTCGTTGTTGTCAAATCCCTAACACAATTCTAACAAATGAAAAAAACCTAACTGATGTATAAAAAGTTCTCTATTTTTTTTTCCCCAAACAAATCTCCGACGATAATAAAATTTTCCCATATATTTTATTATAGGAATAAAACAGAAAATTTATGAAATCTGTGAAAAATAATACATAATCCATATTTGCAAAATGCAGTTAGTTTAGCAGTATAAAAAATAAGAAATGCTCCTGAAAACAGAAGAGTACTGTGAAATTAATGGAGGACAAGAAGGCATGCACCGTGACGCTTACACACTATGAATATTCTGTACATCGCAGTTTGATCTGGAGGTTGTTTCAGTGTTACTGCTATATTCTGGTAGTGAACATCTTCTTTTGCTCCCCTAAAGTAGCCTAGGGCACATTTGTCTGTTTCTGTGACCCACAATGTCAGAGAGGTAGCATAATTCAGTGAAAGCTTTGAGTGCTACACAACCCCCAAATTACCACCCAGGGCAAGAGAACATGGTACACCACTCCGATGTCTTCAGATTTATTAGTCCATGCTCCTCAACTGGCTCAGAAAAAATGTTCTCTGCCTTCTTGCCTTTGTCCTTCATAAATGCCATCATGCATTTACTTTTATCTCATTCTTTCCATTTGAGCTTCCCACTTTATCCCTCACTGCTTGACACCACCGTGCTAGATCCTTATTTATACTTTGCCTTTCCTCTATCCTAAACATCACTATAGACAAATATTTCTTAAGTACAAGTCATTTACCCACTCAAAAATTTCCATGGGTTCTCCCTTCTGTCTTCCAAATCAAGTACACACATGTTCATCTGTCATGCGAGCCCACGCCTGCCACATGCCCCAGCCAGAGCTGGGTGCAGGTCTTTTGAGACCTGAGGCCTTTTGCTCTACCCTATTTCTGTATCTCTGTTTATCTTTTCTTCAGCCCTAAAATGAAGCCCCCACTGCCTCACCTCCAAGCCTTACCCACCCTTCAGAGCCCTTCTCCAGGGATCCAGACTCCACAAAGTATTACCTTCTTCCTCAGTTACAGGTGACCTCCTCTTTTCTTTGATCCACCCCCACCCACTGGGATGGGACCTTTCCCATCATGCCCAATTAACTCCACCACACACTCTCTCCTGTTGAAGGCTTCTCAAGGACAGGTATGTCTTTGCTCTTCCTTTGGAGTCTAGCCCCCCAGCAGGGCTCATTAAATACGTTTTTAATGGAAACAGAAACTTCAAAAGACAGCAATCACAAAGACTTTTGGTGTTAACAAGCTGAGTTTTTGAGGAATTCTAGAGCTAGATGCTCCAAACCCCAGATTCTTCAAGTCTGTATTTCATTAAACGACTAAAGAAGAGGGAGGCCCGAGCATGGGGCGACAAGGAGGGGCACAGATTCTGTAGCCACACTGTCACATACGAGCTATGAGGGGACCCTGGGCAGGTTACTTTCTCTCTGCTCCAGTTTCCTGACCTGTAAGATGAGGATAATTACATTATATACCCTACGAGTTGTTACAAAAAATCAATGAGTTAACATTTGTATAGCACTTAGCTCAGTATCTGGTATATAATAAGCTAAAACAATATTAAAACTTGAACTCCATGTTTTTGCTCATGATAATCACATTCTATTTTTAGATACAGGCTTGTCTGAACTTGGAGAAACTTGTTGGTGATTTATACTTGCTCAGTATGAGCTTTACTTAGTATTAAATGTTAAGGCGCAATATTCGACAAGGAGATTCTAGACTGCAGGCAATTTACCTGGCCTGGAAGAAGCTTCCTGATCCACAGCTGTGTCAACACTTTCATTTCCTCCTGGTCAGAGGAGGCTGTGAGGGCAGGATCCCCAATCCCGGGTCAGAGGCGCTGACAGTCAAGAACAAGGGGATGGCCAGGCGCGGTGGCTCACGCCTGTAATCCTAGCCCTCTGGGAGGCTGAGGCTGGTGGATCGCTCAAGGTCAGGAGTTCGAGACCAGCCTGAGCAAGAAAGAGACCCCGTCTCTACTAAAATAGAAAGAAATTAATTGGCCAACTAAAAATATATAGAAAAAATTAGCCGGGCATGGTGGTGCATGCCTGTAGTCCCAGCCACTCAGGAGGCTGAGGCAGAAGGATTGCTTGAGCCCAGGAGTTTGAGGTTGTTGTGAGCTAGGCTTTCGCCACGGCACTCTAGAACAGGCAACAGAGTAAGACTCTGAAGAAAGAAAGAAAGAAAGAAAGGAAAGAAAGGAAGAAAGAAAGAACGAACGCACGAACGAACAAGGGGGTAGAGTTTGAAGAATATATCAGTCTTTCTTTCCCTGTCTCATTTTCATGCTACTTACTGTTAATACCCTTCCTATTTTCACCTTATTTTTATTTCACCGTATGTGCTGTACAACTTAAAACTTGTGGCTAAACATCTGCTTAAATTTTGTAGCAAATAGATGCAATGTTTGGTTCAATTCAATTCCCCAAACACCACTGGCATCATTCTGTGCTAGGCACTGTGCTTATGCTGGGAAATCAAAGAGAAATGAGGCAAGGTTCCTGCCCTCCAGGAACTCACATTTCTTTAAAGGAGACAAATATGAAAACTCAACAACTGCAAGGTAATGTATTAAATGCCTTAATAGGAGCATATACAATGCGCAGTGGTTCACAGACTGATTCTGCCCTGGAGACTGGCTTTATTAAAACATCTAACAAATTAATAAGCCATACTGGTTGATTTTCATTTCATCATTCTCTGTGTTCTGACAAATTAATAAACAATACTGGTCGATTTCATTCCATCGTTCTTTGTGTTTAATGTGATTTGTATAGGAGGCTGTTACCAGGGTTGTTGAGCTGACGTACAGAGAATAATCACTGATCATCATATTCTTGGCATTCTGTTTGCAGAAGCCATGCCCACATAGTTTGTTCTGTTACTGCAAAACGCAAACAAAAATGATATGAGATACTTTTTCTAAAAATTATAGCTTCAAAATTGGATCTTTAGATCTCTACTGCTAAACTAATCCTTGCTGTCTTCAAAGCAAGGACCTGATGCATTGGTTTCCCTTTGTGTTTCGACTGTCAAATTTAGAATTTAACCCTCTAACTACAAAGGCCACTGACTGCAGCTACAACTACTGGTGGTCCTCCAAATCAGCCACCCTGGTGACCTACTCTTTTCGAAGCTACCCTCAAATCAGCTAGTCATTCGCAGGATTGAACTAATGTTCCATCTAGCCTACCCTACCCCTGTTTAAGTTATCTAGTCCTTAGAAACAAGCACCATCTCAGATGTGTTTTCTGTATACAATTATGAACTATCAGGCTGACCACAGTCAATAATAATTCCCCAGGATGCAGCTTGACAAGGAAAAAGAATGAAGGGGAAGAAAACTAGATGCTTGCCAGCATGACTGTTAAATGTCAGCTATTTTGGAGTTTATCCCCACATGAGATATTTCTTTTGTACTGTGAGGACGATCACTGAAAACTCATGACAACATAATAAAGCCACGGAAGACAACCCCATCATTACTGCTGCAGGAAATAAAACACAGATTAATGTCACCAAAGCACATGTCAGGAGGGATAATGATGATGTATACAAATGAATCTTCTCATCCTGGACAAAGAACTTAAGTACCACCTAAAGCCGAATAATAATTATATACAAATCACCAATGACAATGCTATCTGCTAAGCATGTATTATGTTCACACATTTTCAAAGAGTTTGTTTTATATTTTTCTCTGAAAATTCTCCTAAAGTCTTCCCACTTGAATTCAAGTGACACAAATTACAAAGTGGTGCAGCAAGCACTTACATTGCCTAACGAGGCAAATGCAGCCTGCCATGGACAGCTCTGGGACATCATGCCTCCCCAGTACTGCTCGACGTGCCAAAAAGCAAGCTGTGAACAAGAAAGTGTGCAGCTGTGAATAAAAAGGCAAGAGTGATGTGGACCACGTGGAGCGGCCATTTGGCTGTCCAAATCAAAACTGGATATATAAACAATCATTTGGAGAAACAGGTTCCATTTGTGTTTCTGGATACAGAAAAACTGGCTGGGGAGAGAAAAATAAGTGAGAAAGAATCAGAGGCCAACAGCTGACCAATATAAGGAATGTCAACACTACTTTGAATACTAAAGATAGAAGGAGCTAGAATCTCTTTATCTTGGTTCTAGGCTACAGCCATATCATTATTAATTAGTAACTTTAATGTGGTTTGGCTACTATATCTTGATATTCATATCAGCCAATCGCAACCTCAAGGTAACTCAACCTCAAGGAAAGCATAATAAATGCTGAAAGATTTTCTTGTAGTCATTACTTTATTTATACTAAGATCTTTGACCAAAATTTAATTTAAGCTCAACAATTTGGGGATGCGCTTTGTTTCATACAAGAAGTTCACACCTATAGTTAAGATCAAATGAAGCGATCACAATTACTGAACCCCCATCTATAATTTTCTAACCATGGACACATTTTTGAAGCCTTTATATTTATAAAATCCTACTAAAATTCATAGTTATTTGAAATAATGATGGGTGGAAAATGAGTTTGTGTTTTCTTTCTCTTTCTTATGTTATTTATGGTTGAGATAAAGTGCAACCAGGCACAAAAAGAGTCACTTGAATTTGAGCAAAGCCCTCCATCTCTTGCCTGGTTTGTAAAGCCACTGCTGGGTTCTCCTACATATGAAAAGGAGGGCAGCTTAAGCAATCTATAAAATGTAACAATAACAACAATGTTACTAACAAAAATTAATAACTTAGTTTGTGTTTCCTACATTCCAGACACTGTTGTAAGTGCTTTGTGTGAATGAACTCACATAATCCTTACAAAACCTTATGAAAGGTCATCATCATCATTACTCTCTTTATTTGCTAGATGAGGAAACTCAAGTATATATAAGAGTGGTCAGGAAAGTATTCAGTTGTATAATATGAAAAATATATTAACAATGGCTGGAAACTTTCTGGACAGCCCTCATATGTTTATATTTTTTGTGTAAAGAAGGTTACTTTCTTACCATTTCGATAGAGTATAGAAATAGAAAGAAGATGGTGTTCTTCATATATCTCACAAAATATGTACCCTTCACTGAAAGCATATTTGGTCATCCTTAAGAGGGACAGGCCCTTCACAGCCTGTTCACCTGTCTGGTGATGATATTTCCTAGACTCCAACACTCTTAAATTGGAAAATACCTCAGGGTCATTTACGGCATGGTTCTACCCACTGCAGAAAGCATCCTTTTCAAATGGGTTCCTGGCCTTCATCTGAACACCGCCAGCCTGTCTTATGGATGGAGAGCTCCAGGCGTCAAAGGTCTCGTGTTTATTCATACTCATGAAAACCTTTGAAATGTCTCTTCTTTAGTCAACCAAGAATTTCTTCCTTTACAGTGTTACTGTGCAAATGAAATAATCAAGGGCAATGTCACCATTTTTTTAAAGCAGATTTTAGCTAAAATCAGGAGTGTGATATAACAGACTTCCAAATAAGGGAATGAAGGAGGCTGGTCCTCATCTGTGGGCTGGGATATCTAATCATCCTTCCTGGTGGTCACCTTCTTCCTGTTTCAAACTCCCCAGTGGCTTCATCTGGCTTTTCCATGGTTGAACCTGCTGACGCCTTACATTGCCTTTGTAAAAACACACTGGAAACAAATAATATACAAAATTGATGTTGAGTGGGGAGCCCTTGATAAGTACAGCTAAAGGCATTTTTTTTCTTTTATAAATGATGTGAAAATTTACTCCTCCCAGTCTATTTCAGTGAAAGAAGTATGCACTGGATTTAGAGGAAGAGGATGGAGGAGAAAGGGTGTGGGAGACAGGAGGAAGTTGGGAGCAGCTTGAACAAGGAGAAGGAAATGACTGCAGAGACAGGACGTCCTTAGCTGAGTATTCTGTGGGCAGAGCCGACCTTCAGAACTTTCAGACCACTCAAGATGGTCCTTCTGGTGCTACCGTCCACATCGTATGCTCTTTATCCAGTCTTCTCCAAGACTCGCTGCGCTGTGACTCTTGGGGTATTTTTTTCCTTACGCTATGAAAACGTGCTCAGAGAAAACACCTGAACCTCATCCACACTGAGATGTGAACGGCTGTTGGCAACTTGAAATATTAGCACCATCAAAAGTGTATCTTTCACAGGAATTAAAACATTAGAGGCCTGAAGTTCCAGGTCTTGAATTTCATATATCAACCAGAAAGTGGCAGAGATATTTTTTGGGGGTCAAAGGTCCTTTCCAGGACGAGCATCCATTCCTTGGGCTCCCCTGGACTTGCTATAAAGGCACATCAAGGTCTTTCGGATCTCTGCATATGGCCTTTCTTCTGAGAAGGTGTCTGGCATTCCAGGTGGAGCCATAAGTCCCTTCTTTGCTCCTTGCTAGCAGATGATGCACACCCCTTCATTAAAGCATTTACTGTATCATACTTTAAGTTCGCATGACTGTGTCCCCTACCAGACTGTGAGCTCCTAGGGGGCTGGCATTGGTCTTGGTCATCTTGATAGTCTTAGCACTTTGTATCAGGCCTGCAGGGCCAAGGACTCCCTGCACACGGCTGCCTTGTGAGGAATCACACACGCTGGGAATAGCTCTACATTGGCAGTCTCACAGTTAGGGAGGTGCAGTAGTAACAGCACAGTGGAGAAATGGGATAGGATCTTTTTAATACTGGCCTCCAATTTAACAAAATTGTCACAATTTTAACGCAAATAGTGCTTAAAATCCATTTGAAATTTGTCTAATAATAAATAGAAACTGAAAATGTTTTTATAATTAGTCAGAAGTACAATATACTAATTATAGGAAGTACACTTATATCAAAAGAAATGCTGATTTTAAATCAAAAGACATTATGAAAAGTACACGTATAAAATAAAAGCTAACAAGTGAATCTTAAAACTCATTCCTCAAGAAGTAAGGCAAACCCAAACAAAATCATACTTTAGGAATCATGAGCCCAATGCACATTTGCCTCAGTGTCTTCATCCATGAACTAGGGAATACTTTGACAATAAATTATCAAGTAATGTAGAATTTAGCAAGCAACTGCTTGCATACACCTGTCACTAAAACTTTCTTGTATTTCTAGGTACCATTCATTAAACAAAGCAGAGGTTTAAAGAATGATCCATAATTTTCTGGATTAACTTCTTTAATCCTGCTACCAATCTAATCAGCTTTAAATCTCAGAAAGCCATTGTTATAGCTTTTGAACATAAATGCTTTAATTTGATTTACTTTGAAAATTCAGTTTAAACTACTTTTTTTTTTTTTGCC